>BPVZ01000003.1:35632-57040 GCA_020521535.1 Rubroshorea leprosula | reverse complement strand
GATTTGTGAACAGTAAGGACCAAAAAGGGGATTTTTTTGGTACAGAGACCAAAAAAGGGCTTTTTTTTATAGTAAAGGGACCAAAAAGGGTATTTAATCTTAGCATAATTGATGCAATATTTCGACATTGATGGCCAAAAAAATCCATGTTTACGAATCAACCAACACATCTTAATTCTAGCTTGGTGTGCACCACAGATTTCATTATGTACATCTGACATAATTTGGCAAGACATAATTTGGCAACACTCATCTAAACCTAGACAACGCAAAAGTAGTTCATCATGTCCTCTACAGTAACGAAAACCTTCTAGCAGGATATAATTCAAGGCTTGCATTTTTGTCTTTCTTGAGGCCATAGAACTTGGATTCTTGAAGTATTCCATGATCAAATAACACCCATTTGTCTAAGTCATGTCTATGGAACAAGTAAAAATCACCATACAATGCTTGTGAATAGATGGCAGAATTCGTTTTCCCAAAGCAATAATTTTCGTCATCACACTTTTTGGGATTTTTAGATCCAAGGTGCTTTGTGGCATCTCATTTGCTTATTTGTACAAATCTCGAGTGACATGCCTCAAGATTACATCATTGAACAATTCTAGAAGTTGTACTGCCAGAGCAAAGTAAAGTGCCAAAGATAGATGGGTGCATTTGTATTCACCTTCTAATTGTTTTAAAATTAATTGTGAGTCACCAATTATTTCTACCTTAGGTACCTTGAGTTCTACCAGTACTTCCAGCCCAATAATCAATGCCTCATACTCAACTTGGTTGTTGGTGCAGTTGAAATCTACTTAGAACAACATCTGGATTTTCAAACCTACCGAAGAAATGGCGATGATTCTTACTCCAAACATGGAATTTATGCTGGACCATCAAAGATAAGCTTCCAATAAACCAAATTTATGAAAAATAAATTAATACCTTTTTCTCATCCGCTTTTACTTTGAGGCACAAATGATCTACTAGAAAATCTGCTAAAGTTTGCCCCTTGATAACTTCAGGCTGAATTCTGACAAAGACAGAACCCATTTTCCAATTCAACCTCACAACAATGGTCGAGACAACATATACTTTATCACATATGTTTTTGAAATAACATAAATCTCAGAATAAAGCAAATAATGCCTCAATTTGATTGCAGCAAAAAATAAAGCAAGACATAATTTTTTGACTGAAGAATATTTCACTTCGGTCTGTGACAAACTTCGACTTAGGTAATAAACAGCTCGCTTTTGCCTTTTATTATTTTCTTGAGCCAACAGACAGTCTATAGATTTATTTGCAGCAGATATATACAAAATCAAAGGATTGCTTGTTATAGGAGGCATTAAAACCGGTGGCTTCGATAAATAATGCTTTATTTTCTCAAAGGTGGTTTGGTGATGCTTCTCCCATTTGAAATTTGCTTCAGATTTTAGCTTCAGCATTGGTGAAAAAACTCGTCTTTCCTACCAGATTTGAAATAAAACGCCTCAGAAAATTTAATTGTCCAAGGAATCTTTGTAATTCTTTCTTACTTCTTGGCGGTTGTGCTTTAATAACAACACTTGCCTTGCTCTAATCCACTTCCAAAGCTCGCTCATGCACCAAATATCATAGAAAATTTCTAGCAGAAAGGCCAAATGCACATTTTAAAGGATTCATCTTTAGACCATGCTTCCTTATTCTTTCAAAGGCTAGCTTTAAATGCATCGGATGTTCTTCATCTTCATTAGACTTCACAACCATGTCATCAATATAAATCTCCATGAAATGACTAATAATGCCATGAAAGATGGCATTCATGACTCTTTGGTAAGTTGAACTTGCATTCTTTAAACCGAATGGCATTACCACCCATTCATAAGTACTAATAGCTCTTAAGCAACAGAAACAGTCTTTGGAATGTCTTCTTCTGCTATGAAAATCTGGTTGTACCCATTGTGGCCATCAACGAATGATAGAATTTGATGGCGTGCTACATCGTCTACCAGCAAATCTGCAATAGGCATAGAATATTCATCTTTCGGTGTTGTCAGATTCAGATTACTGAAGTATGCATAAATTCTTAGCTTGCCATTCTTTTTAACCATGGGGATCACATTAGATAACCACTCCACATATTTGGAAGTTTCAACAAAACCAACCTTTAGCAGTCGCTTTATCTTTTCTTTAACTTTCAAAGTGGCTTCTGGAGACATTCGTCTGAAGGGCTGCTTGAAAGGTTTAAAGCCTTCTCTGATTGGTAATCTATGCTCCACAGATTTTTGTCTAGACCTGGCATTTTAAAATAATCCCAAGCAAAATAGTCTTTGTATTTGTGCAAAATATTAATAATTTTATCATCCAAACATAACTCAAGAGAATCACCAATAAAAGTAATTTTCAGATCTGCCTTGGTACTTAGATTTACCTTTTGTAGGGGATCTTATACTTTTGCCTTCAGATCATTAAGTTTTGCTGGTATCAAATCTAATTCCTCTAGAGTTATCGATCCTTCGAGTCTTTCTCTTCACCTTCAAAAACCACCTCAAATCTGTCTACATAGACCTTTTTTCCTGCAAGGTAAGTCGCTAACTTCCTTTTGATTTCTTCCATGGACTCCTTCTTCTGGTACTTAATGTGATCCTTCTTCATGGAATTTCTTTAATTTTAGGCTCCTTTCTCGACCTAAAGGGAACAATTGTTGTAGGCCAAAAAAGTTCATCAAAGACCTTCACAGTCTGTTAGTCAAATGTAAATCTGGTGTAGGTAATAATTCCAGAAGGTCTACCCTAACAATCCATCTTAAACAAGTGAATAGTTCCAATATCTTCATAATAATAACAAGCTTCCACTGCATTAGTGTTTGCCACAAAAAGCATGTGATCTTTTGTCACAACCTTAGTTCTGCCACTATTCCAGAATATTAATTTTTGGTGCAAAGTTGAAGGAACACATCAGTTAGAATGTATCCAATCTCTCCTAAGTAATGCATTATAAGTGGCAATAGTGTCAACCATAAATAATGCACATATGAGAGTTCTATTTCCAATAGTACGTTTTACTGATAGAATTCCCCTTGAGCAATTTACCTCACCAGTAAAGTCATTGATTATCACTTTTATCTCCATTAAACCACCCAAAGATTTGCCAATTTTGTGCGACATACAGGTTAGCAAAACACTGATAGCTACTCCATTATCAACTAAAACTTGATTTATCGGCAAACCATCCCAATGTGCATGAATGTATAATGGCTTAATATGTCTGGCCATCCTTTCTTCTGACTTTTCAAAAATAATTTTGTCTGCTAAATCTACACCTTCATCTTCCTTAACTAGGATTTCAATGATTTCCCCTGTTGACTCAATGCACTCCAAGAGGGGGGGTGAATTGGAGTTGGAGAATTTTCGCCTCTTTGCAACCACCAAACAAAAATTAAAGAGAGAGTGGAGAAGAAAAGCTTGCACAATAATTTTATAGAGATTCGGTCCAACCACTTGGAGCATAGTCCTCTACCTTGGCTTCACTCACCAAGGATTTCCTCCACACTCTCCACTAACAAAAACAATGGTGGCTTAAAGGAGCCACTCAATCCTTTACATGAAGAAGGGTGTTTCTCTTAATCTCACCCCTTTATACTTAAACCCCAAAGATCCTCTCTACAGATCACTCTTGAAGGAATCAACACACCCCCAAGATCACTCACTAATAGCACAAGAAGAGGATTACAAACAAAGATCTCTCAAAGATCAAAATCTCTAGTTAAAGTTCATGTAGATAGGTAAAAATATTCAATACAATACTCTCTAAACTTGTTCATATCTGTTGCCAACCATATTTATAGCCTCTTGCTCGAAAATAACCGTTTCTAGCCGTTGGGGGTCATTAAATGCTCTGCAGGACGCAAAAGTCAAGTTGCAGAATTATCAGGAGAGCCGGCTTAACATTCTAGAGCCGACTCTGAAGAGCCGGCTTACACTTCCAGAGTCGGCTATCCGGTTTTGCAGGCCATTCTGTTTTCCTTGAGAGCCGGCTGCAAAACTGAGCTGGCTTTGCAACTCCGACTTTAAATACATTAAATAATCTTCAAATGACTCGACCGTTGTGCATTAAATGCACCCTCACAGCCGGCTACAAAGTTGGAATCGACTTTGCATCTTTTCTCCGCGCGCACCAAACAACTTGCTCTTAACTTTTTACCCGTAGAGTCGGCTGCAACTTTCGGAGCCGGCTCTCTGCACTTCTACAATCGGCTGTAAGTTTTAATAACCGGCTCTCTGCACATTTTCAAGCCTTTTGGTCTATTTTTAGTGCAATCCAAGTTTGCTTGCAATCTTTTAGCAACTTAACTACACACTTAAATAAACCAATTAGTCACTCAAATGTGTTTTGTAATCATCAAAATCATAGGTATAACATCCCCTTCCTTGGTCTGATCTATTTGTTGACGACTACAGATTCTGACTATTCTCTGGCTTGGAAGACCAAAGGAAGAGTAATCAGCAAACAAGACCAATTCACATAAAACTCATCAAAATGAATTACATTTAATGAACTTTTTGCTTTATCTAACACATCAAACTTCGCCTTTAAGCCAGTTTCTTCGTTTGATTCCACAGTTAGAACTTAAAGTGATGTTGGAACTTTGGGTGGTACATTCTTTTCTGGAGAAGTCTGACCAGATATGCTACCTTTTTCTTTATGAATCCACATTGACTTCCTCCTTGTTGGGAGCGATTGAGTCTGATCTGCCATGCCCCCCAAGCTTATAATCTGCTAGGTCTCTTTACTGCCCTTTCGCATTGTAAGCGCCTTCTTACAGTCTTATATTTTGAACCTTAGGAAATTTTGGATGAACAAAACGTTCCCATCATTTGCTTGGAGATCTGGGCGGTGGTTTCACCATTCTAGGCTATTCTACATGTCCAGATATCACAATTCATTGATCTACATTATTTTTTTGCTAAGTTGGGTTGTGTCGTCGTGCCTTTTTCTTTGGGATGTGTCTAATCTAATCTAATTTATGTGGGCCTTTGCCTCCTCAATGACCCACCTCAAATCATCCATTGCAAGTCTACGCTTGGGGTATGGTTGATTTCTGTCTCTGGCAATGCTCTTAAGACTTGCAGCATTCACCTCAACAGACATGCCAGGAAAAGGATTTGCATAAACTCCCATAGTTTCTTTGGCCTTATCTAGAAAACACAAAATTCCCTTGTTGATTTTGTCTTGCTAAACATTTTAAAAAATAACACAATCATTAGTTGAATGTTTTCAAGAATTATGATACTTGCAATGTTCTTTACTTCTAATTTTGCCAGCAATTGGGATTTTATTCCTTGGCAGTAACTTAATTAGACCACTCTTTCTAAGGTGGTAAAAAATTTCACTAATTTTTGAAATGTCAAAACTATATTGCTTTCCAACCTTGTTGATATAACGCTTTACTGTCTTTTCAGTTTGCTAGGCCACTTTAATAAGATCTGGGCAAACAACAGGTTTGTCTGCTACCACTTCTGCCACATCTAGATCAAAGTTTGCATCTTCATAGTAGATCCCATGAGATGTAGCTTTCCTCTGTGTGTCTTCACACAATAAATTTCATAACGAGTAACTTTGTAAAACAACTCAAAGAAATCACAAAACTCTATTTCCTCAAACTTTTTCCTTAACTCAATGTCCAAACCATTCTGTGCCAGCTTAACAAACTCTTGTTCTAGCATGGCAGCTTTACACTTAAGTTTGGCTTGCCAAAATCTGGCAAGAAGGCCTTGGATATTTCTCCAAGTTGCTACACTAGATGAGATAAATCTGTGATGGACACTTCTGGCTCACTACGATAAAACTAGATATGGAAAAAATCTTCCATATGCCTCCAAGAATAAATTGAATTCTATGGTAGACTTAGATACCAAGTGAGAGCTGTACCTATTAAAAAGCTGGGAAAAGGCCTGAGTTTCAGATTATCATCACTGGAGGCCTCCACACACTGAATTGTGAAACGGCCTATATGTTCAATTGTAGAATATCCACCATCTCCAGAAAATAAGGTGAATTCTAGAACCTTGAATCCCCTTAGAAAATGATTCTCTTGGTCTATAAAATCTGGATATAGTTTTCTATAAACTAGTCTGACTAGAGGCCTTAAAATTGGATCATAAGCCTCCTACACCAGATCAATGATCTAATCATGATTGATGTACTGACTTGGCAAACCTTGTGGATTTTGTTGCATGGGTGGCACATAAGGCTGGAAATGCTCCCTTTTTAGAGGTGCATTATGCTGTGGGTGTCCTACATTTGGTCGATACTGAGGTGGCATATATCTAGGCTATTGGGGATTGCTCAACTTTGCCACATGTGGTGCACCTTCAACAGGTTCTGACTGCATTGGTCCACCTGTTGCTTGCTAATTCTGAGGAAGTGGTTGTGGCAGATTAACTTGCTCCTTGCATGTTAGAATTGGAATATGCTGGTTCTACCTTTGAAAATTTTTTACTTGTGGTTGAGATTCAATTCTAGCACGTCAAAATACTTCTTACATTTGCTCTGTTTCAACTTGAAAAACTCTCTAATTTTCTGCATTTTACTTTCGCCAAATTCTTGCACTTTATTTATTAGAGCGCCGCATGTCAACTACATTTTAAGCTACACTTTGGACTAAATTTTGAGCCAGATTTTGAAAGGACTCATCCAATTGTTTGGCGATCTCTTGGCTTCTTTGTTAAGCTCTTTCCTCATATTCCAACAGCATTTGACTTATCATGCTAATCTGTTCTAATACAATCTTCATAAGAGAGTCACCAATTTGAGCAACATCATCTCTTGATTCATGATCCTTGTTGAAGGTTGGATTAATAAAGGAGTGTTCCCCAAGCATCGTTGATAATGGTAGTAGAATGACTAGCTCATTCTCTCTTTCTAAGTGTGTTGGACTGCCTTCGTCGAACCTAGTCTGTAACATCTAGGCAGGCTTCCCAATGTTTCTTTTTGGTAGCATAACTATGCCTTTTCTTCGATAAAAGAACAACGGATCTGAAAACTATAAGTGAGACATGGTTAAGTCCCACTGGCTGTGCCAAAAAAGGATTGTTTTCTCAAAAATTCTCTAGTGGCATTGTACATGCGAAATCTGGATGGGGTGTGCCACTTACTTTGCTGAAAGCAAGAAAGAAGGATTTCCCCAAAACCCTTTCCTTACTCACGATTAACCTCCTTATGGATGGCGAGAAGAACATTATTTTAAAATTAAAATCTACACCTATAAACAATTTGCAAGAAGGAAGGAAGTCTTCCTGCAAAATGAGTTACTAAATTTGCCTTGGAAAACTCTAAAGACTTAAACACTACTATAAAACATATCCTAAATGAGCTAAATAGCATGTAGATTAAAGTAAGCTTGCAAGAAAAGGAAGTGCCCAAATTAAATTAAACATGTTCATTGTCAAATTAAATTGATATCTACAAACAAATCTAGAAATTAACTATTGCAGATTTTGAGATCTAACCCTACAAAACTAAAATTAAATATGAACATTGATTAAACTAATATACTTGAAATTGAGAAAAAGCGTGAATGCCATGTAAGTAATTATTCAATGAAATGCTACTGATCATAAAGATTAAACTAATTACAGTCAGAAAAAGAATAGCACATTGAGGAAATTCAAAAGCTTATTAATCATTACATGAAACGAAATTGATGAAGCAAATACATGAACTAATTCAACTACTGGAATGATGAAAAAAACTTAAATCTATTGGGAATTATGCTGAAATTCGAAATATGCAAGCAAAAGTGAGCAATTGCAGAGAAATTGAAAATATAAAAATTTGCAATTTGTGTATAAAAGCTGGCTGTGTGTTGTGTGATCCAAAACTTCCTTTTTGTTTCCCTTTTCCAATTACAACTCCCCTTCCTTCAAATGTAGTAGCTGATCTGTTTGGGGTCCAAAATTACATATTTAACATGGCAAAATCTCCTCCATCCATTAAAAAATTTTACACTTGGCATGATCTTTAATTTTTGCAATTTATGATATAAACAGCTACTGTTAAAATGGTATGAGTTATGAAAAGACAAAAATATCCATAAATAACTTAGGGATGCATGAAAATTCTTTAATAGCAGTTTTTTTAATACAAAAAATCAGAAGCAATATGAAATTCTCAATAGAACCTGCATTTTACAAGAGCTCGATTATAGAAAAAACTAAAAATTAAATATGTTCTACTGAAATTTTTTCTTTTTTGGCCAATAAGCATGTATTACTATAAAAAAAATATAAAACTTCAAGCTTTACATACCCTACAGTGAAAGAAACTAAAACCTAGGAACAACTCCAAATTATCCATCAACCACAAAAACACAAAAGGATAGCTGAAGTTCCAGACATATACTACAAGAGCCAGAAAGCAATAGAGGAAGGAGGTAATCCGAGCAGACAGCACTACCTCTAAAAGACATAGCATTCTCAAGCTAGTAAATTGAGAAAAGCACAATGTTACATTAGGATGTTATAGTTGAGAAAAGAATCAAAGATCCCAACAAACCTGCTAACCCCCAAAGGCCAAGGAACAGGAACTAAGAAGGCCGGTAAACTATTTCAGGCTTCAAGTATTCTGTAACAAAGAGAGGAAAAAAACAGGATGTTATAGTTGAGAATTATTCTCAACAAACATGGCATTGACACCTCTATATGCATTGACTTGTAGCAGCGAACCCAAGCTCAGTTATGAGGCAGGGTTCTTGGTCACTACCTGGGATTTTATCACTGAAAATAAATGCTAAACAAAACACTTCTACACGGTAAAACAAATGAAAGAAAATAAAATGTTATTCTTTCTATGCCTTTCTAACACATTTCTCATCTAAATTGAAAAGCAACAAGACCCAAATAAACTCAGCACCACATTTCATAAACCCTAGCAATCACTTATTGTCATTTTTAAGACATAAAATGAATCAAGAAACAAGCTTGCCCAGTTGCATAAAATTTACCAAGGAAATTATGCAATCAAAAAGCTAAGTCTAATTGACTAATTAGCAAAGAAACACATCATATATAACAGGCATCATAAAGAAGTAACAGGCCACACAGAATTACGGATAATACGTACAAAATACTCACATTTAGGCATTTCTACAAACACTTTTTAGACATTCCACCTTACCCTTTTATTAACATGGGCAAGCTACAATGGTAATACAAGAAGCAATCCCCTCCTCTCTAAGGAGAGATCCATCTTACAGAACAAAGACTTCATCAGAACTCTTGTTGAAGCGGTTAATGTCTACATTTAACAACAGTCCCAAATGCAAAAATTGATTATGCAACTTACCCAGAACAAGATTTAAGATCCAGAAAAAAGAAAAAAAAACAAAATATCACCCACGACACTAATAATTTAAACAATTTCAAAGGATCACTTGAAATCTGAAACTATACAAAAAAAAAAAAAAAAAAAAAAATACTCAAACGATACAGATTCATCAAAGTCTTGCCCATCCTGACAATGACATCAACAAATAAATATCCAGCCACATATCATATCGAAATGAAGGAAAATCTGAGACTGAAAAATCTAGAATAGAACGAAACCCAAAATAAGAGCAAAAGGTAGAAAAAAGGCCTAAGCTCCTCGAGTTCTTTCTTCGGTTGCTGTCTTCTTCAGTGGGTTTTTCGACGGTGATGCACGTGAAGGGAAGAAGCGTCTGTGCGGCAACAAAGGGAATCCGAATCCCCTGGTTCTCAATTGTTTCAAACAGTAGGTTTTCGTTTTTTGCGAGTTGCAGAGGGGTGTTTTCCGTGGAGACGGATATAGACAGAGGAGTCTCATTGGAGGTGGTCCGGAGGAGGGAGGGTAATGAGTGGATGGAGATCGAGAGACTCTGCATCGATCGTTTTCACGGAAAATCGGGTACCCGACCCGGCCAAAAGTTATTTTCTCATTAAAAAAATATAAGATAACAATATATGCAAAATGGGAGTGAGAAAGAGAGAATTTTTTTATATAATTTTTTTATTATTAAATAATTAATTGTATTTAATATTATAAATTTTAAATAAATAAATTATTTATTTATTAAAATAATACTTAAAATTATACTTAAAAAATAATATAAAAAAATTATCTTTGAATTATTTTTACGTCCAAAATCATTTTCCGCCCAACCAAACGGATCTTTTGGCGATTTTGTTTATTGTGGGTGGAAGTAGGGCTTGGCCTTCGGGTGATAACCCATTCTGACACAAAAATTTGAATTTGGGTAGGTCCAATCGGTACTGGGCATTTTTAGCCCGATTTTGGTATTAATAGATAAGATTTTTGGTTTGATTTTGGGTTGAAGGTCTATTAACCGAAATCCAATTAGGGGCCTCCGAAGCAACCGAAATGAGACCCAACTTTTAGGCCCAACAAAATTTTAAGAAGTAAAAAACGAAAAAAATATATAAAGCCCTAAGTCTTCAATTCTCCACCATTCTTCTCATCTCCCTTCTCTCAATTGTTGTACCTATGATTTTGATGATTACAAAACACATTTGAGTGACTGATTGGTTTATTTAAGTGTGTAGTTAAGTTGCTAAAAGATTGCAAGTAAACTTGGATTGCACTAAAAATAGACCAAAAGGATTCAAAATGTGCAGAGAGCCGGCTTTGGTAAAGTGCAGCCGGCTCTGGTGAAATGGAATGCAGAAAGCCGGCTCTGGTGAAATGGAATGCAGAAAGCCGGCTCTGGAAGCTACAGCCGGCTCTACAGGCAAAAATTTGAAGACCGTTGTTTGGCACGCGCGAAGAAAAGACGCAAAGCCGGCTGTGGCTTTGCAGCCGGTTGTGAGGATACATTTAATGCACAACGGTCGAGTCTTTTGAAGAATATTTAATGTATTTAAAGTCGGAGTTCCAAAGCCGGAGTTCCAAAGCCGGAGTTCCAAAGCCGGCTCAAAGTCTTGCAGCCGGCTCTCGAGGAAAACAGAATGGCCTGCAAACTCGGATAGTCGGCTCTGGAAGTGTAAGCCGGCTCTGCAGAGCCGGCTCTAAAATGTTAAGCCGGCTCTCTTGACAATCCTGCAGCTCGAGGTTTGCATCCTGCAAAGCATTTAATGACCCCCAACGGCTAGAAACGGCTATTTTCGAGTAAGGGGCTATAAATATGGTTGGTAACAGATGTGAAGGAGTTTAGAGAGTATTGTATTGAATATCTTTACCTACCTACATGAGCTTTAACTTGAGATTTTGATCTTTGAGAGATCTTTGTTTGTAATCCTCTTCTTGTGCTATTAGTGAGTGATCTTGGGGATGTGTTGATTCTTTCAAGAGTGATCTATAGAGAGGATCTTTGGGGTTAAAGTGTAAATGGGTGAGATTTGAGAGAAACCCTTCTTCTTGTAAAGGATTGAGTGGCTCCTTTAAGCCACCATTGTTTTTGTTAGTGGAGAGTGAAGAGGAAATCCTTGGTGAGTGAAGCCAAGGTAGAGGACTAGGCTCCAAGTGGTTGGACCGAACCTCTATAAAATCATTATGCAAGCTTTTCTTCTCAACTCTCTCTTTAATTTTTTCTTGGTGGTTGCAAAGAAGTGAAAATTCTCCAACTCCAATTCACCCCCCCTCTTGGAGTGCATTGAGTCAACATCAATAACTTTCCCTTTTAAGTCCCCAACTCCAAATCATGACTTCTTTCCAATCTACAACATATTTTCTTGTTTTTTTCACCACTATAAAAAATTACATATCATATTATCATGTTTTTTCCTCCCGTTCTCTTCCTAATCTTATCTGTTTCTAATCCCTCTCTCTTCTTTTTAATTTTCTCCAATGTTCTCTCCTTTCTCTTTTCTGGAACAATTACTTGACAGTCCTAAGGTTTTTCTCCCCCTTCTCCAGCTGCAAAATTTGAAGCCCAAAACCTAATCTTACTTCAAGATATCAAGGAAATAGGTATACCTTTCAATCTTTTTAATGAATTAGGAAACAAGTAATTACTGAATACTAAAAGATTAGCACTAAAAAAATAGTTAAATAAAAAAGTAATTTTTTCATTAAAAAATAAAAGATAACTATTGTTTGGCAACTTCACGATCTTACATTGTAGATATCTTCAACTGCTTTAACGCTTGAAAATCTCGAGGATGTTTTCTCGGAGAACACACTCTGACGTTCAAGTTAGCAATACTTAATATTCTAAAGAGAGAAGCTCTGAAGGAGTAATTGCAGAGAGAGAAGCATAGTAGAGTTAATACCTTGAGTGCAGATAGTTGGGGGTATTTATAGCCCCATGTGCTGACATGAGTCCATACGTGTGGGCATCCGATTGGTCCACGTGTTACTACTCACATGGGTATATCTGCACTAGTATATGGATGTCTTTTCATTTTGGGCTTATGGATGTATGACTAGGCCTGTTGTACATGGCCCAGGTTGAATGTTGGGCCCATTCCCAACATTACTCCCCCCTCAGTGTTCGGTTGATGAATTGGGTTGAATGTTTCCGTGGCCTATCATTCGACCTGGAGAGTAAGATCTAACAATCTTTGGATTTTATGAACGACCTCGTCATCTGCCGAACTGGAAGATTATGGCATAGGGTACACACCCAAACGTTGAGGTTTGACTTAAACGAACTGTGATGTATCCGAGTTGAGCCCTAGACGAGGAAGCTGTTAAAGAAAAGGTTATACTCGGGCAACCTAGCCTTAGAGCGACCACATCAAGTAAACGAGTTGCTTCGCGAAAGCCCACCCTCCATTTTGAATGAAAAAACAAGAGTTTCAAAAGCAAGAAGATGATTTCTGGACAGGGAACTGGAAAAAAAAAATTGGAGAAAAAAAATTGGAGAATTTAGGGTTATGTTCTGGTAGGGTTCAGGGACAATCGACTTATATTTACCGCGTATTTCAGAATGTGGGGCCCACTGTTTATGGTTTTTTTCATTTTCGCGCGCGGGAGAGTGACGTGGAAGGTGTCAGAAGTCCACGTAAGCATTTTTTACATTTTGGCATACCACGTCAGCTGTTCCAGTTAAGTTAACGTGCCACGTGAGCAAAATTTGACGGAGGGATTAAAAAGGGGCCAGATTTTAAAATTTAGGGATCAAAAAAGGGATTTTTTCGATACATGGACCAAAAAGGGGCTTTTTCTTATAGTAGATGGACCAAAAAGGGTATTTAACCAATCCCTCCTAGTATGGTTCTACTATAATGGACAGGTTGAGAGGGGCACTGTCTAAATCCAAGGCTTGTTGATGCAACCTCGGACTCTTTAACTTGTCAATAGACCTCTATATATCTTTTAGTTATTTCTTGAGTTCTGCATTTTTCTTCATTAATTCATCATTGTGTTTGGATAAGTTGGGCCCTGGATTTTATCTTCCACTTCCCCTTGGCTTGGTTGGAACCACCACATTACTCAAGGCCAGGGAGTTGCAAGTTGCAACCACTGCTGCCGACTACTCACCCCTATTTAGCAAAGGAATTAGGGGTTCATCAGGGATCAGACAAGAGAGAATTCTTCCCATGGCCATCTCTAGAACTCTAGTTCTTTCTTCCAGCTCGGTCATCCGAGCAGATTCCAACAGTCTCTCAGGTCGTGAAGTATTTTGCTTGGAATGCCTTCGCCTAGTTTCTGTTGGGATGTGAAATTTTTCTTCGAGTTAGGTTACATACCCAGTAGGTGTTCGTTCATCATCCGAGTTATTTGATTGTTCTTGTTCTGCTCCTCCAATGAAAAGGTTTCTCTGCATTGGCCGAAAGTCATTTAGGTCGCTTTCCAAAGGCTGGGTATTATCTTGGTTGTCCATGTTGCCTCTCAAAGGGCGGTTCCCTGTAAAGGTATGTACCATTTTTAGCTCAAGCTAATTAAACCGCAACACTTTTTGTTCAATTTCCCACAGACGGCGCCACATGTTTGGGCAGCTTCATGATCTTATACTATAGATATCTTCAACTGCTTTAATACCTAAAAACCCGAGGATGTTTGCTCAAGGAAAACACTCCGCCGCTAAAGTTAGCAATACTCAATATTCTAGAAAGAGAAGTTCTCAATGAGTAATTGCAGAGAGAGAAGCGTAGTGGAGTTAATACCTTGAGTGGAGGTAGTTGGGGGTATTTATAGCCCCATGTGCTAACATGAATCCATACGTGTGGGCATCCGATTGGTCTACGTGTTACTACCCACGTGGATATGTTTGCATTAGTGTATGGATATCTCTTCATTTTGGGCTTATGGATGTATGATCGAGCCTGCTGTACACGACCCAGGTTGAATGTTAAGTCCCTTCCCAACAACTATATATGGTATTAGTTTTCAAATCACATTAAAAATATAATTTTAATATTAAAATTATTAAAATATTTTTATTAAATTTTTTAATATTTATTATTGTTATTAATTTAATAATTTTATTATTACCATACTTTTAGTGTGTATTATGAACTAAAATATATAAAACTCATAAAACTTAATTTGTCAGTTTATGATTACCTTATCCAATATATATATATATATATATGACTTTCAAAAATAAAAGAATAAACAAAAGCAAAAAATTGAACCTTGACCTATGGCTTGTGTAGTCACCATGTGGGTGCTTTACTAATACTACTAGATTCAACTCCCTTATATCCCCATTCTCCTCCCCTAATTTCCTTCGATTCATATAATAATAATAATAATAATAATATTACTAAATGGGCTTTTATTAGGAAAGCTATTTTACATGCCCATTTGCATTTAAGCACACAACCTATATAGCACTCCAGTAAACCTCAACCCCATCAACCGGGTTTGGGTGTGGAAGACAAGTAATATTCACCTCCGGATTACATAGTTCCCACCTGAAATCCAATATTAACGTGAGATGAGTTGAGGGTTCATAGATTTAAGGTTAAATACCCTTTTTGGTCCCTCTACTATAGGAAAAAGCCCTTTTTTGGTCCTTGTACCAAAAAAATCCCCTTTTTGGTCCCTGTACCAAAAAAATCCCCTTTTTGGCTCTTACTGTTCACAAATTCGGCCCCTTTTTAGTCCTTCTGTTAAATTTTCGTTGATGTGGCAGGTTAATTAACGGAAACACTCATTTCTTTTTATTAAATTACGTGGAAAATCCACGTGGCAAAAATTGATGACATATTAAATTTTTTACTTTTATTACTGATATACCCTTATCTTCTTCCCCGGCTTCTCTTTCCTCCAGCCTTTTTTTTTTCTTTTACCTCCAGGCAAACCCAAGAGCCTGGGTTTGTGAGGAACCCAGGTCTTGGGTTCGTGACGTCCGTGAAATCTCTATGGCTTTCTTAGCAGAGATAGATCCAACTGCACTATGATCATACAAACACAACTACATATATATATATATATATAAGAACTTTTAAAAAATTGAGAAGGTGGCTTATTATGTGAGAGGCAGATCTTAAGCATTCTAAAGACTGTTTATGTTGAATTTTTTTTTTATAGGATTTTTTTAAAAAACAATTTAGTTGTATTTAGAAAGAATTTTATGAACTCAGCAAAACCTAAAAGGCAACCATAACGAACAAACAAGGCATTACATATCCAGAAAAAACACAAAACATCAAATTACATCAGGCAGAACTCTCTCCTGCTACAATTAAACGTCATTCGACCTCATCACACTCAGCTCCATACTCAATTCACGATCGTGCACTTGATTTCAAATTGTATATCAAAATTTCGAACAACGTCAATAAAATTAATAGATATGAAGAAACTGAAACGTACCATTCTGGAGATAAGGCCCGTATTCAGTAGCGGAAAGGTGCATCTTGATGTCGTCAAGGGTCTCGCACTAGCAGAGGTTGTTGTAATCGGCGGCAGTGAAGAGGCTAGCCTTGTAGCCCCTCACGATCGCCTTCAGATACCCACCATGGATGTTGAAGGTCATAGCTTCAAATCCGTACACTTTGATCAATTAATTTGAAATCGAGATCCGAATGAAGCTAGACTGAATTCCCAACAAATCAGGTTAAAAGGCAAATTAATCCAAGGATGTAGGGAAGGAAAGAAGATGAGGGTATGTCGCGAACCCAAGACCTGGGTTCCTCGCGAACCCAGGCTCTTGGGTGGGAACCCGCGAGCTGGGTTCCTCGCGAACCCAAGCTCGGTTCCTCGCGAACCCAAGCTCCTAGGTGCGAACCCACGAGCTGGGTTCGCGAGGAACCCAAGTTCCTGGGTGCAAACCCGCGAGTTGGGTTCCTCGTGAACCCAAGGTCCTGGGTGCGAACCTGTGAGCTGGGTTCCTCGCGAACCCAAGCTCCTGGGTTCGCCTAGAGATAAAAGGAGAAAAAAAAAAGAAGAAAAGGCCGGAGGAAGGAGAGGATGGGGAAGAAAGAAGAGGGTAAATTAGTAATTAAAAGAAAAAATTTTACCATGTCATCAATCTTTGAGGGCAAATCAATAATTAAAAGTAAAAAATTTAACCATGTCATCATTTTTTGCCAGATGGATTATCCATGTAATTTAATAAAAAAACAAAATGAGTTTTTCCGTTAATTACTGCTACATTAGCTAAAATTTAACGAAAGGACTAAAAAGGAGCCGGATTTGTGAATAATAAAGACCAAAAAAGGGCTTTTTCCTATAGTAGAGGGACCAAAAAGGGTATTTAACCTACATTTAAATGCATAAAATCGTCACCTCCATCTATATAAAAACATCAATCACTTAATTAATTACTTGTAGCCAACAGATAAATGATGAAGAAAGAGCATAACTTGTATCCGAATAAGCATGTTTCCAGCACAAGTTCTTGGTCCCCCACCAAAAGCATGATTTGTACAAGATCTTGCTGGTTCCTAATCAAGAAAGAAACACCAACATCATAAGCTAACCAAATTATTTTTGTTTTAATCATATCGAGAAATGGGTACTTAATTAGATTCCATCTATCAGATTTCAAGCACAAGGAAACTTTAAAGTTTTCTGGATCTGTGTAGAGATATTGAATCCACAGAATTCTCTCCAATTCTTTGGTATTTAATAACCTGTAGTTTTTTCAAAGATAATGGCACGGTTACTTGAACATTTCTTCCTTCTTAGAATTTCTGACTAGCCAACTTGTCTCGTAGTTTGTCTGATGATAGTTACCTTTAAATTCAACTTCTTGGGTGATTAATCTAAAAAGAAATCCTGCAACATTAGCCATTCTTATTGTTTCTTCCACAACCTTCATAACTCAAAAATAGTCCAAGAAATTTTCCTTTTTTGCAATATGTACGTACACTAGAGGAAACAATAACGGGAATGTGAAATTAAAGGAAGCATGACAGCAACCTTGTTTGTGTATTTCAAATTATAAACATCTTCACTTGAAATGAAATCATGTTGCTTGTTCTTTCTCATTGCCATATTCTTCTCCTGCATTTCACTAGAAAAACCCAAATTAATCAAAAAAGACATGATTAACTGATTATACTTTAATTCAATAGCATCTGATGACTATACTCTCAGCTTCTTTAGTATATTGGGGAACTTTTCTTGATAATAAACAGCCCACATTGATGCTAGAGAGGTAGATTCATATCCACCAATAGCGAAGCTAAGAATGTTGTCTATTGCCTCTTGATCGCTCAATTTATTCCCTTGTTTATCTTTCACTTGCATCAACCTATCCAATAAATCATCATTCATTTTCTCTACGTCACCTTGCATCATCTTTTTTTCTTTTCTAGTTCCACCCTAAATATCTTCTCAAGCCTCTTCCGACACTGGCAGAACCCAGAACATACTCGGTCCTTAGAATCTACAATTTGTTTAGTACTGAGCTAATGTATGAACTAGCGAAAGCATTAGTAAAATTGCCACTACTTTCTATCCAATTGCTTGTCACTTTTTCTAAGAAGGGTGTCCTAACTTGCAAGATACTCAATTGGTTAGGAATTTGAAACTTTAATTTAAATGTCTTAAGTTCAAACATTATGTTTGGTAGGTTTTAAGTTCAAATTTTGAAGTTGGTAAGGAGAAACGCAAAAGGGAAAGAGTTGCATCATTAGATATACTAAAAAGAAAAAAAAAAGTGTCCAAAAATACTTGTCACATTTTTTATCTTATAGAGGTATTACTAGCTTTTTCTACTTTTGCTAATATTCAAAGATTTGTAAAAGGAAATAAGACATTTTTGGTTGGTAAAAGAAATCTAAGGAAATTTTGGTTTGAACCCCAATGGGGTGGTTCAATGGTTAAGAGCTTTAGATTTCATGTTGGACATCTCAAGTTCAAATCTTGAGTCGGGTGGAGTGGAATTTAGAAAAAGGAAAGGGTTATCTCTTATTATATATCTGATCATTATCAAGAAAAGAAAAGGGTTATCTCTTATTATATAATCCATGATTATCAGATGTACAACAAAAAAAAGGGGGGGGGGGAATTTTGGTTTGAGAAAAATAGAGGGGTTTTTTTTTTGTCTAATTAAATTAAGATTTTAGCTCAACTCATTAATTTGGTTGGACAAGAAAATTCTCCCCTTCTCATCCATTTCTCTTAAATCAAATATACTCTAAGAGTAAATATGAATTCTTAAGCCATAATTATCTTGTTTTAATATTGACAATATTATTGTTGCCATGTTACATTCAATAATAAGCTTACTATCATCATGTAACATTAAATAAGTATGAAATGTTATTAAACTAATAAATGCATATAATATCACAGTGAACATTTGAATAAGTCAATTATATAATGATATGTTGTGTTGTAAGTTTATGACACTATTTGATATTGTAATTATACCATATTATTTCAAATATTGAATGAGTTCTAATGTAGTTGTGAAAAAAGGAAAAAATTTTACAATGGTGGTGGTATATATATCCTATAGAGGTAGGAGTGATTTAATGGTAATCTTTACTTCAAATGAAATAAAAGATCTTAAATTCAAATTGTAGGAATACAGGTGAGATAAGTAAAGAGATAGTAGAGAGTTGCCTTTCAATGTATAACTCAAAAAAAAAAAAAAGATCCTAACCATTATTATTATTATATAAAATATATGTTCCAAAAAATTTCAATTTAATTTGAGTAATATTAATGATAGTTAGACTTAGGACCATGAAAACGTAAATAACATAATTAATTATAATATCACATGGTATTATAAACTTATAATTTTAATGTGTTTTCATATGATTAACTCCTTTCATTTAGTGGTAACTTGTAATATTATTACATTTATTTATTTAATAATATATTATGATTGTAAAGTTATAATTTTACATAGCATAACCTCTATATACTTTTATGATTTCATATCTAGACTAACTTAATATTAGATGTATTCGAAAACAATCTTCGGATGAAAGATAAAATTTAAAAATTGTTAAAATTGATCCAATTCATAAACTTATCAACAAGACTCTAGGTATGTGTGGTTTATGAAAAGGGAAGAGAGGAGAGAGGAAAATTTTTCTATGTCAACATTAGGGGGTGGGCAAATTTTGGTCAACTGACTAAAACTATAAAATTGCCTAAAATTGGGTAGGTTTTTCATCGATTTGTTGGGTTCAAGCACAAAAAGAACAACTCGAGCTTCAACTTGAAGTCTTGTCGGGTGGCTTTGATCGTAAGGCCTAAGCATTGAAAATCAGAGGGCTAGGCCCAGTAAATTTGGAGCCCAAACCTCAATTTTTCTTAGTTTTATTTATTTTTTAGATCACCTATGTGTTTGGTTACCGTGTTTAACATCTTTTTCCCTCTTTTGTCTTTTCTATCAAAGCATATTTGACTTTTTAAATTGAAATTTTATTGGTCCCACATATAATTAAATATTGATTTATTTTTGTAACTTATGTTGATTTGATTTTAGCCATTGGATTTAACTAGCTTAGTTTACAACATTGGATAAAAAATCTAACCTTGTTCTTCTTCCTCACCTCACTCTCACCTCTTGACATTTCAATCTCCACTGTCTTCCCTCCATACTTTCTTTTTTGGTTGGCCTTTTTCAATGGTCTAAGTTGAACTTATCACTTTGTGGCATCTCTCCTCTAAATCTAACAATTTCTATCAAAAAAATTTTTCACTTAACTTTCTTCTCATTGTTTATTTATCTAGATCTAAAATGTTAAAAAGAGGAATCAAAGGAGCGCAAAAATAAGTCTTCTTTCTACATATCTAAGTACAAGAACTCAAGATCTTATCTTGTGGACTAACTCTTGGTTGTAAAAGGAGAACACATTACCATCACAATCTTCATCTCTCATTATTCTCCTATGTTCCTCTCATAAAAATCTATTTTAGTCAAAATTGAAACCAAAATGAAAAACTAAGATAGATTGGTCACCAAACCAACACAACTGAAGCAAATCCAATATGATAAACGATTGACACTTTTCTTCAATTGAAAAGGCAATTAATTGATATTATTAGTCTGTCTGTCACCAAACCAACCAATGCCCACCCTTAGTCACCATATTAAGTGCATGAAAATTTTTTTGAAAATTTTTCCTTCCTATCCTTTATTTGCCTCAAAAGCACACACTAAAGGATAACTAGCAATATGATTTTGCAAACCTAAATTGCATTGTAATAGGTAGCACTAGGAATTTTCAATGGTTGTGCTCTTACTCCTTTAAGCAAACCCTCAATCAGTTTATCCATGGTGTCAAGAAAGGACCTTGGTTCGAAGTTGGCAAATAATTTCCCAATGTTTTGAAAGTTTAGCTACACCAAAATCCCACCATAACTCATCAAAGGCAATGCAATTTGTCATAATTCAAAATTTTAATAAAATCTTTATTCTAACTAATATGTTTTATTTTTATTTTTATTGTTAGGTTTTTGAGGGCAAAAAGAGGAATTTTGTAAAAAGAAGTTGAAAGAAATGACTCAATTGAAGAAATTAAAAGTTTAAGGGTGAAGTTCATCGACTTAAGTCTACAAATCCAATCCAAGCCCCAATATTGAGCCCACTAGCTATTCAAGCCCAAACCAAATCCAAAACTCACCGTTTCATGCAAACATAAAAATAACCAAGCCTTTTCTCTCTGTTTCTCTTCCCTCTCCAGACTTTCCTCTTCGCTGGCAGCTATCTTCTTTTTCTTTCTCTAATCATCATCATCATCTCTTATGGCTTCTAAACTATTAAATCTCACTCAAGTTCATAGCACTTACTCTTTCCTACCTTGATTCTCCTCATTCTTAATTTCTCTTTTCTGTTTTTTATTTCAATTTCCATTTTTTTTCCTAGATTTATGGTCACCCAAGGAAATTGAAGGCGAGTGAGTATCAAAACTGACAAGGGTGTGTCTAAATTTGTCAATCAGTGTTGATGGTGCTATCCACATGAAATCCTTGCAATTTGGTAAAAGATTGATCTGCCGTCAATTGTGAACTCCCTGCTAGATTCGATACATGCTTTTGTAGATCATTCTCCTAACCACAAATAAAAAAAAAAAAAAAAAAAGATCCTAACCATTATTA
>BPVZ01000003.1:16051-35532 GCA_020521535.1 Rubroshorea leprosula | reverse complement strand
TAGAGGTTTTAAGGGTTTGTTGAAGGGCTTTTACTTTGGGGAGGAAAAATCTAAAATGGTGGTGTTGGGTAGAAGGGAGCATTGCAGAGGAGTTGAAAGAATTTGAAGGGCAGCTAGCTTTGTTTCTAGGTTTTTCTCATATTAGGTAATTTTCTAAAATAGAGGGGTTTTGGGGAGGTAGTGAAGGTGATGAACGAAACTTGATCTCTTGGGTGGGATCTTTCCTTTCAAAACTAGATCTACTTTCTCCTAAAATTTTTGCCTTATATTTTCTTTTTCTCTTTGATTAAGGTTGGGCATCGGATGGTTTCGGTTGTAACTACAACCAATTTAACAATTAACCGCATAATTGGTTTTTAAAATATAGCAACCGTTAACCACATTAAATTATTACAATTTTTAATACTCGATTATTTTTATTTTATAATTCTCGGTGCTGGTTACGGTTTTACCCAACTTGATACTTAGCATTTTTAGCCTTGTTTCCATATTTCAATACCAAAATTCCGTACTGAAATCAATAATAATCTCATGTTACAAACTTAAATTTGAAAATTTATACAATAATTATCAAGTTCCATAACATGACTCATATAACTTAAATTATCACAAATCATTCATAAACATAGAAGACAATCTCAAGATTACAATCTTGAATTCACAAAGTCACAAAGAAATAACTTAAAATAGTCCCAATTTATGGAAATCATAACAAACACATAGCAAGCACAAAGTGACAACTTAAAGAATCACAAGGTCACAACTTAGGGAATTACCTGAAGGATAATAATCTACTAGCAAGTAGAAACCTTTTCATTGTACCATAGGAGCCATATAACAAAACAGAAAGCTCCATCATGAACTCAATTCATAACATACAGCTAGCAGTAAAGGAGCTATATAACAAAACAGCAAGCTCCACCATGAACTCAATTCATAACATACAACTAGCAGTAAAATATTGTTTCAAACTTGCAAGATTTAGCTAAGTAACTTATAACTAAAAAGGCAGCCATCGTCATCAAAAATCTGTTATGGTTTCCCCTTCATTTTCTATATGTACTTGCAAAAACAAAACTGTCCAAAAAGTATACCTCTGTACAGTAACACCAATAAGTTGATCTTAACTGCACAAAAAAGATCATATCTTCTACTTCTAACCTCTTGTATTGTACGCCAATAATATTTGTCATTTGGAAAAAATAAACATTGGTTAGTAAATTTGTATAAACACTATGAACTATAAAGGGAAAAATAAACATGGAAATGAAAGAGTTTATTGCATAATGAAACTAGAAAAAGGAGAAAACAAAAAAACTTTACCTTAAACCTATATATTGTACTGTACTCTAGTGATATTTGTCATTTGGAAAAAATAAACATTGGTTAGTAAATTTGTATAAAACACTGTGAACTATAAAGGAAAAAATAAACATCAAAATGAAAGAGTTTATTGCATGATGAAACTAGAAAAAGGAGAAAACAAAAACCTTTACCTTAAACCTAAATACTATATAACAGATGCATCAAACTTCAACTTCTCAAATTCTGCAATTTGAAAAAATTGAAAAATTAAAATTTTATAAATTCATAAACTAAAAAGGTGAAAAAGTTGTAATATTATTTTACCCTTTTCAAGCCTTCCCAATTCATCATCATCCTCTATATCAAAAACTTGTCTAGCCTTGGATTTGAGCCAATCTTGAGAACAAATGAGTGCTTGAACCATTCTAGGGGTTAAAGAGCTTCTAAACTCATCAAGAACCCTACCACCAGTTGAGCATGTAGCTTCAGAGGCCACTGTAGAGATTAGCATTGCCAAAACATCCCTAGCCATAGCAGCTACTATTGGGAATCTTGGGCTATGCACCTTCCACCACTTAAGCACATCAAATTCCTCATCAAAGGCCTCTATTTCTTTAGCCAAATATCTTTCCAACTCTAACTTCTTTGCACTTCCTTCAATTCCTTCCAAATATTTGGCATACTCACTTATAAGATATGTCCTCCTTTTCTTACTTGGCTCAAACTTGTCTTGTGTTGGAACTTAGAATCTCCTTTGATTGTTGAGTAGAACATTGACCCCTAGTGTAAAAAGAATAAACATAAAGAAGTTACAACTCTTACAACATATTTAGAAATTACTAAAAATATAAAAAATATAATATTACCTCTTAGAATTTTTATCAGAATAATGCATCTTCTTATAGGCCTCAAATAACTTAACACATTCAGTTCTCACCATCTCTCCATACCTTTCACCTTGAATTTCACCAAACTTCCTTACCAACAGAAATTGAACAAACCCCAAGTTATGCCTTGGATCCAACACAACAACAATGAAAATATTTTTGTTCATCTTCAAGGGATCACCCCAATACTTGTCATAGTTAAGCTTCATATTCCTTTCCATGGAGCTCAAGTCAACATCATCTAGCCACTCTTGAAGAATGCTATCCACTTCACAAATCTCTAGGAAATACAAGTTAGAAGTGGTGTATAAAGTTATTGAAACCCTTTCTGTGAGAAAGTTAAAAGGCTCCAAAAACTTAATTAGCCGCCTAATGTTTTCCCAATTAAGGCATGATGGGCAGCCAAGAGCATTTGGGCTTGAATTCAATTCAAGCCTCAGGGTTGGATCCATCCTTGAATACCTTCATAAAATAAAAATACAAAATAATTAGAATAATCTAAAATTATAAAGGAAAAGTAAAAAATAATAATTAGTTTGTTTGAAAACTGACCTCTCAAATGCCATTTCATACTTCTCTGCAGTCTCTAACATTAGTGCAAAGAATTCCACTTGGTTGGTGTCTCCATGCTCAATAGCTTGTTGCTGTCAATTTTCTCAATAACAACAGCTTCTTTGAACCTTAGAATCCTTTGAGGACTTTGCCTAATAAACTTAACAACAGCTCTAACTGAATTGATGGAAGTATTCATTATTTTGGCCCCATCTTGCACAACCACATTAATTATATGGGCTGCACACCTCATATACAACTCATCCCTTCCTAAGATACTAGTCCCCCACTTATTTATGGCATCTCTAACCACTCTCACAACACCATCATTGGCAGAGGCATTATCAATAGTCATGGCATACACTAGATCAATTCCCCAATCCATTAAACACAACTTAATTAAATCACCCAAATCTTTTCCTTTATGAGAGTCGACAGGACAAAAATTAAGTATCTTCGTATGCAATTTCCAATTCTCATCAATGTAATGAGCAGTCAAGCTCATAAATGAGATTCTTTGTTGTGAGGTCCAAGTATCAATGGTTAAGGAAACCCTCTACTTAAACTCTTTCAAGTAATTCCTAAGAACTACTCTTTCATCAACATACATATCATAACAATGCTTGGTCACGGTTTTTCTAGAAAGGAGCTTGAAATTAGGAGGCAAAGCTACTGCAATGAATTTTTTTAATCCTAACCTTTCTACAATGCTAAAGGGATACTCATCAATGATTATCATTTCAACTAAAGCCCTTTTCATAGCATTAAGATCAAATTTCCAAGTGGTAAGTTTAGTGGCACCATGCCCATCACCATTATCAGCACTATAAAATCTACCCAAACCAAGTAGTTTCTGATTTTTCAAGCTTTTAGGATTCAATTTACAGATTCTTATGTGCTTTTTCATTGTTGAAGTCCCATTATTCCTTGAGCTAGCACATAGAGCCTTCTTACAATGCATACATGTAGCTTTCACTAACTCCTTATCATTTATAAACTTGGTAAAATGTTCCCATACCTCTAAACTTTGTCACAAATCCTATTTCTCAATTTCCTTCCCCTTCCTTTTTGTTGCTTTTCCATCAGTGTTGTCAGTGTTCTTCTCATTCCCTTTGTCATTGGCTACCTCTTTATCTTTTTGCTTATTAGTCCCAGGTTGCACAGAAACAACTACCATATCATCTACATCAATCATGTGTAAATCCTCCTACATTGTTGAAAAAAATATAAATAAAATTATAATATAATGTAAGAGCTTAAAGTATAGAATAAAACAGAAATTAACATTACGTTACAGTTATCATACATCTATATTATCAGCTAATAATTTTTAGTAAATTAATAACTTATGCAAGAGAAAATTAAAATTAACATGCTTGAATTAATAATAGAAGCATCACACTAACCTTAATCAAGGCAAACAATTTCCAAAAATACAACTTTTAGTAAATAGGTTTCATAGAAACAAAGCAGCTAGCAATACAAAAATAAAAATGATCTCTAAAAAAATATTAACTCAAAACAAATCCACGCTAAAAGCTTACACTTGAATTTACTGATTGATGCTCTTCACTATTAATCTCCATGTGAAGATAATCACACTGCATTTTAGATAAAAAAAAAGGAAGTCAACACAAGTAGATATTATCATTAAAACAAATAGATTCATTTTAGGGTTAAGGTTTTCTAACAAACAATGAGGATTTAGTTAAAAAATAAGGGATTGAAATTTAAAATAAAAAATTTCTAAAAATCTTTCAAATGTAATTAAAAAGAGAAGGGATTTATACCTTTGGTTTTGGGCAATTTGTTAATTGAAAGGTATGGGTGACAAATTTTATGAAGAGAAAGGGACAATAGGGATCAAGTTGACAATTTCGGTGGCAACCACAAAGTGGGTCATCACCGGTTACCACCTTTATGAGAGTAGGAAGTTCTGAAGTTGAGAGAACAGAGCAAAAATAAAGATGAAAATGATTGTTTTGTTCGAGTTTAGGTTAATTTTCATTTTTATACTTAGGTTTTTTTCTAGTTGTTAAATTACTAATTTGCCCAAAAAAATCTAATAAAAAGTGATTAATGCATTCTGGGCACAATTTGGGCGGGAAGACTGGGCAAGATAACAAGAATTGTCAAGAAACAAGGCGGGATTGTGGGGAAATGGAAAAAAAATTATAATAAAAAGTAACTTATGCATTCTAGGCACAATTTAGGCAGCAAGATTGGGTGGGATTGTGAGGAAATGGAAAAAAAATTATAAAGAAGTAAAAAAAAAAGAAAAAGAAAAAGGGTCTCAGTTGTTTGGGCCTACTGTTGAGGTTGCCGGTTGTTGGGCCTAAGAGTTGACAACCGCCTGCTTGGGCCATTGGTACAACCACCCACTTAGGCCATTGGTACAACCACCCACTTAGGCCATTGGTACAACCGCAATCGAGGTCCACCACAACCGATCACAAGAAAAGCCCGACTCACCAATTACGGTTGCAGGTGGGCACGAGCATTTTTGTGGCTGCAGTCTTAAATGCCTAACCCTACCTTTGATGTATGGTAACATTCTGGTGATTGGTGTTGAAATTTGTATGAAATTGTTGTGAAATTGTTGTGAAATGAATAATATTCAATTGTTGGATCAGTCGCTTGCTATTCTTTGTTGGATTTTGAATTGAAAACATATTCTGTGAAATTGTTGCTTGAAGTTGGATGAACCCTAATTTTTCTACTTTATCTTCATGTGTTTAATCTATTTTTGCCCATTTTTGTGATCTAGTCACGTTTCTAGATCAAATTACCTGACCCTTCCATATTGGTTTAAATGCTAAAAAAATAATAATAGTGAAAATATAAAAATTAAAAGAAAAATATAAAAAAATTAATTTTGATAATTGGTTTAATTTGTGATTAACGAAATTAATTAAATTTAATTAAAATAAATTAATCATATTTATTGGTTTTAATTAAAATAATTAGATTTGTATAATTATCTTAATTAGGTTTGTCTACTTGTCTTAATTAAAAATTAATAAATATAATTAATTGATTTTAATTAATTTTAATTAATACTAAATTAATCATCTAATTGAGTAAATTATCATGATTAATTGATGTTAACTGGTTTAACTTCTTTAATCTAAGCCAAAGTTTCAAGTCAAAGTCAAAGTTTTAAAAGTAAAAAATTACCTTTCTCTCATTTCAATTTCACCAAAACTTTTATGATTGAGCAATTTAGTCCTTTAGCTTTCAAATAAATTTAAATCAGTCCTTTAAAATTCTAATTTTATAAAATTAGTCCTTCAAGTTTTAGTTTTTTTCAATTATGCATGCATGTTTTTAATTTGGTATGATTTACCCCAAAAGTCATTCAAATGTCACATTTTGGTCCATTTCATTTTCAAGTTGAATTAAAACCCCAATGTTAAAATATGCAACTGTGTTTATGTGGAGGATTGTGGGGTGCATGTATGTTCTTCCTCACTCTAACCAAACCCCCGAATCCCGATCTTTGCATAGACCCATTTTCAATGACTTGTCCCACCTTATAATTTGTACAACTGGAGACTTCATCTCTTTATATTTTTCACACTTAATTTTTCATTATTTTTCTTTAATTTTGAAATCCTAAGTGATCATCAATAGATTGGCAACTCCACTGGGGATCGAATCTAGAATCTCTAGTTTCCATATTCTAGGTTTACGAGGGTCGAGCTAATACTTTAACTTTGGGGATTTTTCAGCTTTTGATTTTCTTTGCTTGTTGAGTCTTTGTTGGTCCTAGTTGCTTGTACATGTGCTTGTTGCATGTTTTTTTGTTGCTTGATTCTTTGGTGGTTGCTTTTACCTTTTTCGTCTTTGAGTGATTATCTTGTTATATCTTAACTTGCATCATACCTTACTCACATGTTCATGCATCATATCGTCTCACATGCTCATCCATCATTGATATTACATGCTTATTCATCGTGCATCATGCTTACATGCCTATTTACTTGTGTGTGGATGTACTCACCTTTTACACTTGGTTATGGCGTACTTGGTGAGTCCCTTCCCTCTTGTGAGATTATTTATACCTTGTTGCATATTGGGTGTTGGTTGCTTTGTGTCGCTAACCTTTTGCATTTGGCATGGGAGTACTAGGTGAGTTTTATCTTACTATGTAAATAGGTTTGTTTGTCGGTACTATATTTATTGAGTGCTTTACATGTTTTATTTTCTTATTTGCTTCATTTGCTTACTGTGGGATATATGTTGTTATTTTTTGTGGTTCCCATTATGCAAGTTATTGGAGTACCATGCTTTTTGCAGACATTCACCTTCATTTTTTGCATTAGGGTAGTGTTTGAGGTAAACTCGATCTTTAGTCCGGAATCCTTATGAATCTAGCTTGGAAGAGTAATTTTTCCCGCTTTAAGGAGTAAGATCAATTCCCGTTAGGTTGTTTCCATTGGTTAATACAACACTTGATTATGCAATATCATCTTGTGTATTAGGTTTTGGAAATATCTCTCATGGATTCCGAAAGGATAAATGGTTGAGAAGGCCTAACACCCTCTAGGAAAGCATGTAGTGAACTTAAAGAGATGCCCACCATAGGTCATGTTTCCCTTAGCATTCCTACCTATGAGGTCTTATGTTTAAGATGCAAAGGGTCATTTTACTTCATTAACCTTTGTTTGCACATATGGCAACATATTTTTATATACTTAATGAGTTATGACTTGTTGAGGGTATAATTTGTGTTTAACTTCTTTAACCTCTTTTTTTTAGGTGTTTAGGTAAGATATTGTGCATTAGACATGGATTTTACCGAGGATACAACTAGATGGGGAAAGAGACTCAGGGAAGATGTTACATCTCATTCTACTTCCAAGAAGGCTAGGGAGTCAATCTTTTCAGTCAATACCTCCAAACCTAACTTAAAGTTGTTGAGAGAAGCTTATGACTTGTTGTCTTCTAGGAAAAAGCATGACTTTGAAGTCCAGTTTGGGTGCATTGTGGATCTATTGTCAATGGTGCCAAATTGGGATTTATTCAGAGCTATGTTGAAATTCTATGTGCCTAAATATCAAGCTTTCATGTTTTCACAGTTTGAGTTGGTGCCCACCATTGATTAGTATCACCAATTTCTTCGGTGTAGTTCTACAGTGGATTCTTATACCTTCACTCCTCAAGCACAACATATGTAGTTCACACCAACAAAGGTTTAAGAAATGTTGCAAGTTATGTGGGGAGTTCCCATTTAAATTCTCACAACCGTTGGTGACAACTAGAAATGATTCTTATGCATTTGATTGGAATGTAACATTTATTACATTGGGAAGGAGTCTGGCTAACATGACATCTCCTTAAAAGATTAACTTTGTGGCATTGGGGATTTATGGCATGGTGATATTTCCTATCTATGTTAAACCATTGCACCTATGGTGATAACCTTGTTTGAGCGATTATTACACACTTCAACATTTAATCCTACTCTTATAGTGGTGGCTGAAACTTTGAGGTCTATGAGAGACATTTTGAGCAAAAAGATCCAGTTGTGTTCTTGAGTTGCATTGAGTTGTTCACTACATAGGCACATGGTCACTTGATGGGTCCTCAATTTGAAGCTTTGCCTAGTGTTCTTGTGGAAGATAGGAAAGTGGAGGATTGGCATCAAGCATTTTTGTCTACAACTGTTAATGATCTCAGATTTGTTCTCCCAACTTGGAATGCTACTCATTATCTTTCTCCACCCGAAGGACATCACTCTATTCCTTTATTGGGTATTCATGGAGGAGTTACATATTCAGTGGAGTTGGCATCCCATCAATTTGGGAAAGCACAAAGTGTTCCTTGTCTAGATGATGCTTTGCAGTCACACTTTGATTACACATCTTTCACGTGATTGTTGACAAGATATCTAAGGCACATGGGATGTGGAACAAATGTAGGATAATGCCCATATGGAAAGAGAAAGGGACTATACCACAATATGAACAATGGAAATCCATTTGGATAGCCAATCTTTCTTTGCCATGGGAGGTGACAATCACAAAAAACTCGACGATCATGGATTTGACTACTAAGTTGGACTTTAGCAATACCCAAAAATTTTAGTTGCAAAAGAAGTATGATAATTAGCTCTTGATCATAAGTTGCTTAAGAAGGGAAAAGAATTGTTTGATTAGCAAGTGGTGAGATTGAAAGACAAAATGACCTTGTTAGAAAAGGATTTGGCTAATAGTAGGAAAATTTGTGAGAAGCAATAAAAGAACTTGAAGTTTGCCAAAGAACAAAGGAAAATGCTATTACAAATAAAGGTGGATCCCAAATAAAAGGAAAAGGAAAACAAGGAACTTATTGAGAAGGTGATTAAGCAATGAGAGTTGGAGGAAAAAGTGGTTTGGTGGTAGAATGCTTACAATAATCTATTGTCTAATTACGGTGCTCTACAAAGAAAATTACAAGCGCCAAAGTAGTTAAAGCAAGGAAGGAAAGAAAATACAGCCTGAACAACTTGGGGAATTTGTCACTTGGGAACTTTTGTGCAAACATTAGAAATTTGGACTTGTCAATGAAAACTTCTTCAATGAATATAATCTTTCTCCCTTATCAAAAGTGTATCCAATGAAGTAAAATCCATGATTTGGATAGCAATTTTCATTTTATTTTCAAGTCTCACATGACATATACATGTTTATTTGATTATTACTATGGATTGTTCTTTTATTAATACTTTTTATTTTGTTTTGTTTTGTCTTTATTTCTCTAGCCCTTTTTGTTTGGAACATCTGTCACTTTTGAAAAGAAATATGGATTCACCCACATCCAAGATACAAACCCTTCCATCCAAGACTTTGTTGGAATTTTGTACTCGTACTTAAAAGCTCAATGAAGAAACCATCTCTTATCTTCATCAACTAACCAAGGACAATGAATGCCTTCACAAAGCCAATGAGCACTTGGAAGAGCAACTACAAGACATGACTATCAATTGTAATCTTTACTAAATTGCCATGGAGGATTTGCGTTATCAACTCCAAGCTGAGAAGCAAAAGAACCAAACTCTTATTGAAAAGAACATCAGCCTGCGTGAAGTTGTCATTAACATGACAACTTTGGTGAATCAATTTGAAGGGAAGATGGCTGAGGCTCATCACCACATTGCTCAAAAGACCTATCCGATTAAGAAGGGATTCTTCTAGCTAGTCTTCAATTTTATCTTTAACATATCCAATGTGCTCAAGAAGTTGTATTAGGATTTATGCTTTCTAATGAGTTTGTTTTGACTTTAAAGAATGAAGGCTTGTAAACACTTTGAATGCAACTTTGTAATGCTTATCGACTTTATTTAAAAAGTGCATTCCTTCATTAGTTTGTCTTAACTTTTAAAACATGAAGGCTTGTAAGCATTTTGAATGCAACTTTGTAATGCTTGCCAACTTTGTTTAAAGTGCATTCATTTAGTTAATGAAAATCATGTCTTAACACAACTCTTTGTAAAACAAGGAAATATTCTCGCACAAGGTTGGGATGTTGATGTGAGAATGCATATGGAAATTCAAAAGACAAATTGATGGTGTAAACAGAAAGGGCTAAAATCACTTTTGTTTCCTAATTTTTTTTTTTTTTGTCTTTACATTTTTGTTTTTAGGTAAAGTTTCTTCTAATCATAGCTCCAAGTCGAAAAATCTACAAAAGGTGGCGTTCTCCTTATTTGTTCAAATCTAAAGTACTTAAAATGTTTCAGGAAAATACTGCTATTAATCTGGAAAAATCAACTGTGGATGAAAGGGTTGACAAGTTGGAAGCCATAATGCAAACTATGGCTTCTACTCTTCAAGCTATTAGTCTTACCTATCAAATCAGACTATTGCATCATTTTCTACATTTGCATCCTTAGTACCCATAATGCCCATCATGTCTACCCATGTTCCATCATCTACCATCACACCAGGTAATCATGCTAAGGCTCCCATGGTCACACGAGTGCATTTTCCACCTATTTATGAGAATCAACCACTGATTAGGGAATCAACTTTACATGCACCACAAACATCGCCTCTGGTTACTATAACCTCACACTTTTCACTCAAGAAGAACAATCTTATCTTACCCACAACTAGCCCTTTTACCCTTAACATGCCACCTTTGTTGGGACAAGGGCCAACTATTTAACCAACCCCTTCAGTTGAGATATTGGAACCTACTTTGGAGGATAGGAGGTCAAAGGAGGTTGATCACAAATTACAACAATTAGAAAAAGCTTTAAAAGCTATACAAGGGCCACAAGTTTATGGTTCTATTGATTTGGAGGATCTTTGCTACTATTTAAGAATTCAGACAAATTTCAAGTTCAAGCAACTAGATGTTGAAAAGTATGATGGCTTAGGTTGTCCTTATACCCACCTATAGATGTATTCCAAGAAAATGGCACCTTATGCCAATGATGAGAGGGTACCAATTCATTATTTCCAATACGGTCTCCTAAGTCCTGCAAGTGTTTGGTTTTCAACACTTGACAAAAAAAAGATTCTCACTTTCAAGGATGTTCCTTAGGCTTATAATATGAGCTTGGCTCCTATAAGGGAAAGCTTGTAAAGAATTACTAACAAGGGTAATAAGACTTTCAAGGAATCTGCTCAACGATGGAGATTTGAAGTAGCTAAAATTATGCCACCCCTCATTGACAATAAAATCTATTCTCTCTTTATCAAGTCAATTATTGGAACCTTCCATGCATGATTAGCTTCTTGTGTGGGATATCCTTTTGCTCAATTAGTGATAGCAAGTGAACAAATTGAAGATGGGCTTAAGGTAGGCATTATTATGGACTTCCAAGCTATCTAGAACCAATTAAAGTAAGTCAAAATCAGTGGCACTAGATCGGCTTCAAAAAGGTTTGTACCTAAAGGGAAAAAGGGATGATGAGGAAGCTTTGAATCATATTTACACTACTCATGCCAAACCAATTTATAATGTGAAAAATGTTCCTTATAATTAGCAACCTCAATATGTTCCAACTTATCAAGCTACCACCTACTATAAAGGAGGCCAAACTTTAATGCTCAACCTCCAACTAGATAGCAATTGTTGCCTATAAATAAGCCAAGACAGTTCACAAAACTCCTAATCCCTTATAGTGAGGTGTTGAAGTAATTAGTTGAAGTGGTTTTGATAAAGACAGTACAAGCAAATCTTATCCAACCACATTATCTTTAGTATTATGATCCGCAAGCTAGATGTGAATATCACAAGATGGTAGGCCATGCTACTGAATATTGTCCAACTTTGAAGTATAGAATTCAAGATCTCATTGATGAGGGGAAACTTTAGCTTGATGCTAATGAAGCTAAGAGTGCTCCAAACATCACTCAAAATCCTTTAGCTCCATATGATGCAGCTTTGACAAATATGGTCACCATCGAGGAAGTTGAAAGGCCTATGTTGGAGAATGTCAGTTCTTGGTCTCTTGAGGAATTGTTTGCTATTTTGACAGGGTATGACTTGATTTAGCTAATTTCACAAATGAGTTTCAATGTTTCAACTGTGATGATTAATAATTCTTTGGTGTGTCTTTACCACTCTAATATGAAGGGGCATACTTTGTGGAATTGTGGGGATTTTCAAAGAAAGGTTAAACAGCTACAAAGAATGGGATCTTTGAAGTTCATGTCTGCTCTTGAGTCAGAGAAATTGATAGCACTAGTGACTAATGAACACTTCACTAAGAGAGGCCTTACATTTTGCAAGATACTAAAAAGTCACACATTGTCAGTCAAAATCCATAACAACCCTATGTTTTGAAAACCTATCTTAAGGAGTCATTTGTGGAGAAACCATCATATGTGGCCAATAGCCATGTTCCTTATTCACTTATTCACTTAAAGCCATGCCTTTGTGTTACATTGAGGGATCTACCATTTTGAATTCTGCAACTAATATTGTCTCTAATATGACCCATAGTGGTCGAGGCTATGTGAATCTTGAAGTGGAGGAGTTGAGAAGAGTTGTTTTGAAGTCAAAGGATATCAAAATTGAAGAGATGCTAGAGGAATCATCCAAGAAGCCAATGTCAGAAAAGGAAGTGGCTGAATTCTTGAACATTTTGAGGAAGAATGAGTATAGTATCATTGAACAGCTCAATAAAACCCTTGCAAAAATTTCCATCTTACAATTGATGTTATTATCTGAGGCTCATCAAGATGCTTTACTCAGAGTCTTGAAAGAGGCTTATGTGCTTAATAACATTGATATCCAAAAGTTTGGGATTGTGGTTAGGGGCAATTTTGGCTCTAGATTACATTAACTTCACTGATGAAGAGATTCTTGATGAAGGAAATGGGCATACCAAAGCTCTTCATGTTTCCATCTCGTGTAAGATGATGAATATGCCTCATGTCTTGATTGACAATGGGTCAGCTTTGAATGTGATTCCTATGACTGTTTTAAAGCAATTGAAAGTTGATGAGTTTCACATTAATCATTGTAATACTGTGATTTGTGCCTTTGATGGAATAGAGAAAGTTGTGATTAGAAAGATTGAGCTTTCAATGGAAATTGGTCCTATGACTTTTAACGTGGATTTCTTTGTTATGGATATTGCTCTTGCTTTTAATATGCTTCTTGGAAGGCTTTGGATACATGTTGCGGGGCCAGTACCATTGACTTTGCATCATAAAGTCAAGTACATTGTCAATGGTGTTCTCGTTACAATGAATGGTGAGGAGAAGCATGTCATCTGAAAAGCTATAACCATCCCTTACTTGGGAATTGATCTTGGGATTTATGAACCCTTTTATCACTATATGGAGTGTGCTGCTGCTTCTTATATTCATGTAAAATTCAGAGGAAAAAAGGCCAAAATGTCTGAACCTACCAAGGTTGCTACTAGGATCATGTTTTCATGTCATTATCAGTTGGGAAAAGGTTTGGGATTCTTGAACCTATTGAGATAATTCAAACTCAAGGAACTTTTGGTTTGGGATACAAACCGAAGAAAGAAGACTGGCAAAGGATTCGTATTGTTAAAGCTAAGAAACACCTTGCTAGAATTCAAGAGAAAGACCCACAAGATGAACCAATGTGGGTACCGCACATCAGAGTCACATTCTCATGACCTACTAAGATTTTGAACCCTTTTCTTGATGAATATATGGTGAAGTGTATAAATGTTTTATATGTGGATCCAAAAGGTATTGTTTTCTCCAATAAATTGCTTAAAGTGGGAGAATGTTCAAAGAAAGCATAGTTTGAGGAAGTGGTTGTGGAAGACATTACTAATGAGGTCTATTTTGATGATGAAGAAGACCATTATAGTTTTAACAATCTTTTTGGGTCATCCAACATGACAAATCTTAAGGAAAGGTGAAGAAGGATACTAACTGAAAGGGCATTTATGGAGAAGCACCCCAACTTCCATCTTGTTCATCATGCAAAAGCTTAATGGGTTCACATGAGTCTTTACCTCTTGAATCAATGCAAAAAGAATCACTATGTGACTCATGGGGAAATTTGACCATAAATGCTCTAGATGAGGAAAGACTAGAATTTGATAGAAGAATTTCTCTAGTCAATGGAAGCTCTCAAGCTAATTAGACAGTGAAACTTCTCCTTGCAGCTTTCATCTCTGAGTAAGAAAAATTAGCCTTCTACTAGTTCTACTTGTGACTACGTGAAGGGAAGGATTCAACAAGCACCTTTATATTTCTGAAATTTATGTTATCATGCTCCTAGTATTTCCCATGCTTTCTTTTTCAATAAAATATGTTGCAATTCTACCTATCATTGTAAAAATTATCATGATGCAACTCTACTTGAATCTTCATTGTACAAACCTCTTTACTTTATTAACATTTAGCCATTTATTTACTTCCCATCCAAATTTTTAGGGCTACTAATGATGAATCTTTAAATAATGATGCCATGTCAGACTTTATTTATGAGATTGATGATCATACCTATAATGAAGAAGACAATGAAAACCTTGATCCTTCCCATAAATTAACTCAAATGCTAAGAGAGGAAAAGTAAAAGATGCAACCAAATCAAGAGACAAAGACCATTAATCTGGCCACTAAAGATGAAATAAAGGAGATAAAAATCAATGCTCATCTATCTTTAAAGGAAAGGAAAAAGTTAATAAAGCTCTTATTTGAATTACAAAATGTTTTTGCTTGGTCCGACAAAGACATGCTAAGACTTGATCTTGAGATCGTTGTTCATGCCATTCCACTTTATCCTAATGCTAAGCCAGTCAAGCAAAAACTAAGGAGGATGAAGCCAAAGATTTTGTTGAAAGTCAAAAAAGTGCAAAAGCTACTAGATGTCAATTTCATTGAAGTAGCTATATATCCAAAATAGGTAGCCAACATCGTTCCTGTAATAAAGAAAGATGGCCGAGTTAAAGTTTATATAGATTATAAAGACTTGAACAAAGTAAGTCCCAAGGATGATTTCCATTGCCTCATATCCAAATCCTACTAGATAATGCTGCCAAAATTACTCAGTTCTTTTTTGTTGATGGCTACTTTAAATCAAATAAAGATAAAGGAAGAGGATAAGCTCAAGACAACATTCATCACTCAGTGGGGTACCTTTTGCTACAAAGTTATGCCTTTTGGACTAAAAAATGCCAGGGCAACATACTAACGCTGCATGATTACTTTATTACATGACTTTGTACATACAATTGTTGAACTATATGTTGATGACATGATGATTATGTCCAAAGAAAAGGTGCTACATACAAAAAATCTTAAAAAGGTGTTTGAGTGTCTTAAAAGATACCAAATGAGGTTTAATCCTACTAAATGTACTTTTGATGTGGATTCAAGAAAGCTACTCGATTTCTTTGTAAGTCGTTGAGGAATAAAGATTGATCTAGCCAAAATAAAAGCCATTGATGAAATACCACCACCAAAAACCCAAAAAAAAGTCCAGAGTTTCTTGGGAAGAATTAATTACATTAGTCGTTTCATTGCTAATCTTACCACCATTTGTGAACCTATCTTTAAACTCTTTAAAAAAGACAACCTTGATACCTAGAATAACCAATGCCAACAAGCCTTTGACAAAATCAAAGAATATCTCAAAAACCTATTAATCCTTGTACCACTAGTTGATGAAAAGCCTTTTATCCTATATATCACCGTTCTTGAGAGATCTATAGGACCTGTCCTTGTCCAACATGTTGACTCGGGTAGAAAAGAGAGAGCCATTTATTATGTGAGTAGGAAATTCAATGATTGTGAGAGTAAATACTCAACCTTTGAGAAAACTTGTTGTGCCTTAACCTAGACCTCCAAGAAACTTTTCCACTACATGCTACCCAACACCACTTACCTATTTTCAAGAATGGATCTAATAAAATTCATTTTTGAAAAACCCACCCTTTCTGGAAGAATGTCTCGTGGCACTTGTTGCTTTTCGAATTTAACATTATTCACACAACACAAAAGGCCATCAAAGGGCAAGCTATTACAGATCATTTACTTAAGCATGCAATGGAGGATCATGAGACTATTGATTGGGATTTTCCTAATGAAGACATTTTAGCAGTGGAGGAATTGTCTAATTCAGATAATTGGAAGCTCTTCTTTGATGGAGCTGTTAATCAACTTGGTTGTGACCTTGGAATCGTGTTGGTATTCCCAATGATGATCATTTTCCTATTGCTATAAAGCTTGATTTTGCTTGCACCAACAACATAGTTGAATATAAGGTTTGTATTGTCGGAATACATGTTACTTCGGACATGAATATCCAAGATTTAGAGATATATAGTGATTTGGCACTAATCATCTGTCAAACAAATGGTGATTGGCAAACTAGAGATCCAAAACTCATTCCTTATTACAAATACCTTAAAACTCTCATAAAAAAAAATTCAAATTCATTTCTTTAAACCTCATGCTTGTGCCAAGAACCAATTTGCAGATGCATTGGCAACTTTAGCCTTAATGATCCAAATCTCTAGTGATGACATAATCAAGCCTTTGATGATTGAGATCAACCAAAAACTAGCATACTACATGGAGATCAAGGTTGATGATAAACCATGGTTTCATGATATTAAGCAGTTTTTGCAACATGGGGAATATCCTCCTCATGCTTCTAAGGTGAACAAGAAGACAATTAGAGAATTGGAAACTTCATATTTCTTGAGCAGAGAAGTATGCTTTATAAGTGGGCTACTGATATGACCTTGTTGAGATGTGTTGATGAAGCAGAGGCAAAGCAAGTCATGACAGAGGTGCATGAAGAGAGATGTGGAACACATGCAAATGGAAAAATGCTTGCTAGGAAGATTCTCTGAGCCGGGTATTATTAGTTGACTATGGAACATGACTATACCAAGTTTGCACAAGCTCATCACAAATGTTAGATTTATGCTAACCATATTAATGCTCCGCCTTCATTACTACATTATATGTCTACTCTTTAGCCAACCACAAATCATTGAAAAAGGTGATATGGGGCCGAGTAAGCGTAATCCAAAGGCCCAAATCTCAGTTTTAAGACTAGGAAACAGTAGCTTGAATAAGGTAGTCCAGTAGTTTAGGCTTGATTCTGTGAATGGTTGATTTAAAATTTGGGTTTTTCTTTAGTTTTGGATAGTTTTCTTTTTAGGGTTTGTTGGGAGGTATAAATAGAGGTTTTAAGGGTTTGTTGGGGGGCCTAAACTTTAGGGAGGAAAAATATAAAATGACAATGCTAGGAAGAAGGGTGCATTGCAGAGGCGTTGAAAAAATTGGAAAGGCAGTCGGCTTTGTTTTTGGATTTTTCTCATTTTAGGTAATTTTCTAAAACAAAGGGGTTTTAGGGAGGTAGTGAAGGTGATGAACGGAGCTTGATCTTATGGGTGGGATCCCTTCTTTTGAAACTAGATCTACTTTTTCTTGAAATTTCTACCTTAGATTTTCTTTTTCTCTTTAATGTATTGTGACAATCTAGTGATTGGTGTTGAAATTTGAATGAAATTGTTGTGAAATGAATGATATTCAGTAAATTGTTGGATTTGTTACTTGTTATTGTTTGTTGGATTTGGAATTGAAAACATATTCTATGAAATTGTTGCTTGAAGTTGGATGAACCCTAATTTTTCTACTTTATCTTCATGTGTTTGATCTGTTTTTATCTATTTTGACAATCGGATCATATTTCTGGATCAAGTTACTCGACCCTTTCATATTGGCTTAGACACTAAAAAAAATAATAATAGTAAAAATATAAAAATTAAAAAAAACATATAAAAAAAAACAAATTAATCATGATAATTGGTTTAATATGTGATTAACAAAATTAATTAAATTTAATTAGAATAAATTAATTATATTTATTGGTTTTAATTAAAGTAATTAGATTTGTTTAATTATCTTAATTAAAAATTAATAAATATAATTAATTGATTTTAATTCATTTTAATTAATATTAAATTAATCATCTAATTAAGTTAATTATCATGATTAATTGATGTTAATTGGTTTAACTTCTTTAATCTAAGTCAAAGTTTCAAGTCAAAGTCAAAGTTTAAAAGTAAAAAATTACTTTTCTTTCGTTTCAATTTCACCCAAAAATTTTATGACTGAGCAATTAGTTCTTTAGCTTTCAAATAAATTTAAATCAGCCCTTTAAAATTCTAATTTTACAAAATTAGTCCTTTAATTTTTAGTTTCTTGCAATTATGCATGCATGTTTTTAATTTGGTATGATTTACCCCAAAAGTCATTCAAATGTCACATTTTGGTCCATTTCATTTTCAAGTTGAATTAAAACCCCAATGCTAAAGTATGCAACCATGTTTATATGGAGAATTGTGAGATGTGTGTATACCTTTCTTTACTCCTAATTGAATCCCTAAACCCCATTTTTTACGCAAACCTATTTTCAATGACTTGTCTTACCTCACATTGATGAATGGTGATCCAAAAAGGTAGGTTCTGCACATTCCTACTCCGTCACCATACCTAACCATTAATGAAATTAGGTTTAATGATAAATAAAAAATATATAAAGAATATCCAAAATCTTTTCTTATGGCAAATAAAATTTAGAGGAAATGGAAATTCAAGCCTCCTTGGCAAAAAATATGCTAAGACAACCTAAATAAATGATGTCGTTGTAACAAAAAAAGCCAAATAATGCCTTCTCCTCCCTTTCTCTCCAAGTTCCTTCTTGCTAAGTCCCATTCCCATCGTTTCTTCCCCTACTTAACTCATCCTCAAATCCTTCTCTCTTACTGGAAATCATTGTTCTAAATACTATAGGCCCATCATCGTCAATCATGCATAGCGGACTAGCCCTTCTTATGTAAAATCCAACTCATTTTGAGAAAATAAATAGCATAGGCCCCATCTTTAGACCCATTCAAGACCATGTTTATTGGAGCTTTTCTGCTTCCACAAATTTGCAAAATTTTGGATGCAATTTTCTATTCAAACCATTATGAATCCATGAAAATGGACTTGGGTTTCAAAGCCCCTTTTTCTTAAATTGAGGTTGAAGATATAGATAGGTTAAAAGTAAAAAAATTTTCAATTTTATGAACAAACATTAGGTTCATCCTCATGTTAAAAGTCACATTAACCAAATCTATCCAATTTTACAATATTAAAATCACTAATTTCATATTCTGGTGTCAGGAGAATTGAAATTAAAATTTCAATCCAGATTCAAAATTTTGATTTTAAAAGCCCAAACTAAATAACTGGATGAGAAATCAAAGAAATAGAGGAATAAAAGGTGCTTAGAAATTGTTTTTTT
>BPVZ01000002.1:7067131-7080700 GCA_020521535.1 Rubroshorea leprosula | reverse complement strand
GAAGGATCTGAGAGTTTGAGCCCTTGGTGCAATTGAAGAGGAGTTGTAGCCATTGGGGAGGAAACTGGTTTAGCCTCAGCCATGCCAAACTTATCTAGTAGGTCACGAATATATTGAGCCTGGGAAAGAAAAAGGCCTACAGGAGTGAAGATAGCATTAACTCCCAAACAATAAGTAAGGGAACCAAGGTATTTGATAGAGAATGTGTTGCTTATCAATTGAATCAAAGAATCAATCAACTATGGATTGCTGTTAGTCACAATGATATCATCAACATAAACCAGAAAATATAAGCAATTAGACCCATTGCGATAGATAAAAAGAGATGTATCTGATCTAGAATTCTGGAACCCATGAGAGAGTAAAAAGCTTTTCAACTCTTGAAACCATGTGTGAGGAGCCTGTTTGAGGCCATAGATAGACTTCCGAAGCCGACAAACATGCATAGGTAGACTAGCATCAATGAACCCGAGTGGTTGAGCCATAAACAAGTCTTCTCAAGCTTTCCATGGAGAAAAACATTGTTAACATCTAATTGTCGAATAGACCAATTCTGAGTGATTGCCAAAGAAAGAACAACCCGAATAGTAACAGGTTTAATAACAGGGCTAAAAGTGTTAAAGTAATCAAAACCAAGCCTTTGATGAAATCCTTTAGCCACAAGATGAGCTTTAAACCATTCAACCCTGCCTTCCTTATTCTGTTTAACCCGGAATACCCACTTGCAGCCAATCACATGTTGATGGGCATTAGGTGGAACCAACTCCCAAGTGCCTTGGTTAACCAAAGCATTAAACTCATCAGACATAGCCTGACGCCATTGAGGATGTTTCAAAGCTTGACTAACACAAGTGGGCTCTAAGGGTGGATCAATGGGATGTTTAGTTGCAGTGAATAAGGTTTTGGGTTTGAAAATATTGTGTTGAGATCTAGTAGTCATGCCATGAGTCCGAGGAGGGATAGGAGGCGGGTTTGGTGCTGGAGACGAGGTGGTAGTTGAGCCGGAATGGGGGAGAAATGGCACTGGCCTAGGAATTTCTAAGTGTTGGGTGTGTGACAGGAGAGGAAGGCAAGGTTCTAGTGGATGCAGGTTCGATATCGAGAGAAGGGCTGGAGGTGGAATTAGATGAGGGTGAAAGAGGAGCTAATGGTGTCAAGGATGAGTCACCTATCGGGGAAACAGGGAAAGGGACAAGATCATGGACTGAGGTAGAAAGAGATGGAGGGTTGAGAAAGTTTACTTGATTAACAACTGTGGAGGCCGCACTAGAGACTGCTGCTTGAGGGCCAAATCCAGAAGATGGCGAAGCACCGACAACAATGGATGGGTCGGCTGCAACAGAAGGTGTCTTGTGAAAAAAGAAGTTGTACTCATCAAAAAGAACATGACGAGAGACAAAAATTTTCCTAGTAGAGGGATCAAAGTATTTATACCCAAGATGCTCAATGGAATAATCGAGAAAAACACATTTTCGAGAGCGAGGTTGTAGTTTATTAGAATTATAAGGACGTAACCATGGGTAACAAGTGCAACCAAAAATCCAAAGTTTAAGATAATTGGGTTTAAGATGAAATAATTTTTCAAAAGGGGAGGTACTTGTAGGTACCGAAAGGCGATTAATAAGATATACAGCAGTTGTGAAGGCATGACTCCAAAAACATGGAGGAAGTGAGGCAGCCTGTAATAGTGTTAGACCAGTTTCAACAATGTGGCGATTCCTACATTCACTAATTCCATTTAATTCTAGTGTGTAAGGTGGGGTAGTAAAGTGTGAGATGGCAGTTTTTTGGAAGAAATCACATAAAGCAAGATATTCCCCACCACCATCAGAATAAAAGGATTTGATTGTGGTACCAAATTGATTTTTAGCTAGAGTACAAAATTTTGGAAAAATTATGACAACTTCAGATTTTCGTTTAATAGGAAAGATCCAAATATAACGACTAAATAAATCAACAAAAATCACATAATAAAGGAAACCATCAATAGACATAGAAGGAGTTGGGCCCGAAACCTCTGAAAATATTATTTCTAAAGGTTTATTGCTTGAAATAGAGGAGGCTCCAAAAGGCAACTTGTGACTTTTGGCACAAAAACACGGCTCACACAAAGAAGACCTAAATTTATTAGAAATGGGTAAAGCAACACTACTAATAATTTTATTTAGAGTTTTTGATGAAGGATGTCCCAATCTTGCATGCCAATCCAAGGGGGACGTTCTTTCACCAATTAATGCCATCGGACTCAATTTATTTGGATTTTGAAGGGGTAGACAGTACACGCCATGCTGATTGGGCCCTCAAAGAAGCGTCGTCCCTGTAGTGCGATCCTTCACAAGAAAATAATCAGGATGAAACTCAACCAACACATTATTATGTTGACATAATTTGGAAACCGAAATCAAGTTACAAGAGGCATGAGGTACACAAAGAACATTTTTTAAGGTTAAAGGCTTAGTGTTGCCTAATAGTGTGGTGTAACCCACATGTGAGATAGTCAAACCTGATCCATCACCAATGAGTAGTTCATCAGACCCATCATATTTTGAGTGAAGTGCTAAGGTTGCCAAGTCAGGAGTAACATGATCAGAGGCTCCAGAATCTATCCACCAATCACCCTTCTTTGAAGTGGAAGTTGTTGCAAAGTTGGCAACATGAGCATGATTTTTGAGTGCAGGACAGTTTCTGGCAAAATGTCCAAAACTATTGCACAATTGACATGCATTAGCATTGTAACTATTATACCTGTTGGAGGAATTCCAATTATTTTTTCCTCCTTGGGCTCCACAAGTTCCTCGGGCTCCTCGACGACCCTTTGGGGCATACCCATTAAATTGGCTGTTGGTATAAGGTGAAGCTGTTGCGTTGGGCTTAGAAGTCCGATTGAAGTGTGCTTGGACTCCATCATAATGGCCACCTACTGAGTTCCAAGCATTGAAGCCACCATAGCCGCTAGGATTTCCAACAGTACGAGGATGCACAAAAGCAAATTGTGTTGTGATTGGTGCCTTGGTATCACCAACAAGAGCCTCCTTTCTTTGTAGAGACTCTTCATGGGCTAATAGTTGATCTTGTAAGTCTTCAAATGACAATGGGGGCTCGTCACGGGCTCAAATTGAGGCCTTGAATTCCCTGTATTCATGTCCCAAACCGTTAAGAAGATAAACTTGAATGTCAGAATTGCTTAAGGGTACCTTTTCTGCATTTCCAATCCGATCAATTAGGATTTTTATAGTGCGAAGATATTTTTCTACCGCTCTACCTTCACACCAAAGGTTCTGGAGCCTTTCTTTCAATGCATTAACTCTCGTACGACAGCTATTTGCATAAAGCCTTTCAAGTATCACCCAAGCTTCATGCGAGGTCTCAGCACTAGATACATATGGGTGAATGGATTCTGATACTGAAGTCATAATTGCGTGTAGTATTGATTGATCTTGCCTCACCCACAAATCATATGGTGAGTCGGGTATGTCATCTGCTGGAGGACATGGCCTGGTACCCTGCAAAAAATCAGTCAGTCGATAAACTCGGGGCAATGAGGTAAACTGTTGGCTCCACATGGTATAATTATCAGAGGTGAGTTTGACTGGGAATTGAGCAGCAATAAAAGCTATGATATTGTTTAAACTGGTACTGGTATTGATAACAACGGGTGTGGTAATCACGGTTTTGCCTGAGCTTGACTTTTGGGTTTTGGAATTGGTGGTTTTGGGTGTTTCGTCGACCATGGTTGTTTAATGTTAGTCCCGCTTGAGACTGTGGCTCTGATACCACTATTATGACAGAAACTTGAGAATGAAACTGATAATCTTTATTCACATAATTGAGTATCCTATATACACAAGGTCTGCAGTTATTTATGGAAACTAAAGATATACAATAATAGAAAATATATACAATTAAGTGTGATTGATATCCTGCATATAATGCTGATTATATTTGCTGTAATTAGTGCAGATTCACAAGCCAGATTCACGAGCTGTGTTGACAGGATTTGTTTCCATAACAGGGTCACATATGCAAATGAAGTCCTGATGTGGGACTCCAACTCAGGAAAGCTTTCAGACTTTACTTGTCATTTCTCCTTCAGTATTGATGCGCTGGGTCCAAATATTACCAATGATGGAATTGAGTTCTTCCTTGCTCCTGTTGGATTTCAAATCCCACCCAACTCTAATGATGGCTACCTTGGCCTATTCAACAGCACAACAAAATATTCCCCCTCAAATAGGATCATCTCAGTGGAATTTGACACTTACCAGAACCTTGAATGGGATGGATCTTCAAAGTCATGTGGGTATCAACATCAATTCTATACACTGTTGTTTACACTCCATGAGATGCACGTTTCCACATTAGGGATACTGCTGATGTATTGATTACTTATAACTCTACAACCAAGAATTTGAGTGTCTTAGGGAGCTATCAAAATACCAAGAATCCTCAAGAAAATTCAAGCCTTAACCACTTGGTTGATTTAAGGAACGTTTTGAACAAATAGGTGGCTTTTCAGCTTCTACATGAGGTGTAGCTGGACAACATACACTCAAATCTTGGAAATTCAATTCAAGCTTGGATGCTAAGGAAACCAACGAGTCATCAAGAAAGATCAAACTAATTGTTGCTATTGTGGTACTAATGATCGTTCTTCTCATTGGAACACTTTTAGCATATGTGATTATGAGGCAAAGGAAGAAGGTAAATAAAAGGGCAGAGAGGACAAAGTTAACATCTATCACTGATGATTTTGAGATGGGCACATTTGTACCAAGATCTTGCCTCTGCTACTAACAATTTCTCTCAAGATAGGAAATTGGGTGAAGGAGGTTTTGGTGCAGTTTATAGAGGCCATCTAGCTGATGTAGACATGTTGATTGCTATAAAGAAAATTTCTAAAGGATCAAAACGAGGAAAAAAGGAGTATGTGATAGAGGTGAAGACCATTAGTCAGTTAAGGCATTGAAATTTGGTGCAACTTATTGATTGGTGTCATGAAAGGAGTGAGTTCTTGCTTGTTTATGAGTTAATGTCAAATGGTAGTCTTGATTCTCATCTCTTTGGCAAAAGGAGTCCTTTTCCTTGGCATATAAGGTATAGAATAACACTTGGATTGACCTCGGCAATTCTATATCTTCACGAAGAGTGGGAGCAATGTGTGGTGCATAGGGATATTAAGTCAAGTAATATAATGTTGGATTCCAATTTTAATGTTAAGCTTGGTGACTTTGGGTTGGCTAAGTTGATGGACCATGAGTTAAGTCAAATTACAACAGGGTTGGCAGGTACTTTTGGCTACTTAGCTCCAGAGTACATAAGTACAAGTAAGAGTATTAGTTAGTTTAAGTAATATAATGATGATTATTAAGTATTGTCCTACAAAAACTGTAGACTAATTAAGTATCAAAATTAACTAATTCTTTCTTTTTTTTTAACATTTTGACATGGGGCAAATTCGAAACCCGCCCATGGAGAGGGAAATGCACCTATTTAATGGTTAATGTCATTAGGCCTCTAAGGCCATGTGCTAATTCTAATTTTATTTGAATAATTAAAATTAAATTATTTGAATGAACTAATTAACTAAACTAATAAAGAAAATGTTAAATGCCAATTTTTGTCCCTCAACTTAAGGTTTTGCACAATTTTCATCCCTCAACTTTTTTTGCACTTTTTTAGTCCCTTAACTATGAAAAATACACTTTTTTGTCATTCTGTTAATTAATCCATTAAATCTATCTGAATCTGCACATTTTTAATCCTCAACTTCTAATATATACATATTTTTTGTTCATTAACTTAAAGTTGAGAGACTGAAAATGTATAGATTTAGATAAATTTAATGGATTAACTGATGGAAAATTAAAAAAGTACATTTTTCATAATTAAGGGATCAAAAAGTACAAAAAGAGTTGAGAGATGAAAATTATACAAAACCTTAAAATTGAGGGACCAAAATTAGCATTTAACCTAAAGAAAAACTAAACTGATTCAATGGTTAAAGAGCGGGTCTGGTCCTCTAGCTTATATACCATAAGCACCTTGATCCAATAACTTCAAATTCATTCCTTCAGGTTCCTGAAACAGACAGCAACCTTTTTTTGGCAATTCACTCCCTCAAATTTTTAAAGATATTCAATTAAGTTCAAAAACTTTTACATTCAAAAAAATTTTTTTTATATACAAAGAATAAAAATTATGTAAAATATACTAAAAATTACATCTTGTTCATTCAAATAGCAACACAATCAAGGTTAAAATAATAGATTAAAGCATATAAAATGTTTCTCATCAAATAATTGAATAGACATTTTTTTTTATGAAAAATTAACTTTTCAATTTATTAAATTCTAATATAATCCTCTATCTTAAATTAAATATTTAACTTGGTAATTTTCTATTTACAATATCCATATAATATTTCAAAATTTATCATATGTTTGAGTTTAGTCTTGTTTTCAACTTTTTAGTCCAATAATTATAAGAAAAAAAAAATTGTCTCAATAGAAAAATATTTCATACAATTATTTTAATAAAATTATTTCATCCGTTCTCTTTTCTTTCCCTTTTCTCCTTCCCTCCTTTCCTCCTATTTTTTTTTCCAAGCAATTTGCCATGTACTTAAAAGAGGAGTCTAAGGCTAAAGCGGTGAACCAATCAAGCACCTATTTAGCACCACACAAAGACCTGAGGTGATCTAAGACGAAAAAGGCATTTTCAAAGCCTATGATGAGGAATGTTAAGGGGAGTCATTTTCAGTGCCTAAGACGAAGAATGCTAAGGAGAGTTTTCACTTACTCACCAAAAAGATTAAAGATGAGGAAAGTTAAGGAAGCAAGAGCCTTCATGTTAACCATATGTTGAACTGTAATTTTTGTAGATTACTTGATGTCCAAGTAGTGTCCCACAGTCTTTGGGATAAAATTTTGTTAAGATACTTGTTTGGGCAGCTTCGTAGTCCAACACTGTTGAAGTCCTTAACTGCTTCTACACCTGAAAATCCCGAGGATGTTTCCTCGGGGAAAACACTCCGACGCTCAAGTCAGCAATACTCAATATTCTAGAGAGAGAAGCGTAGAGATTAATTACCTTTACTGGAGGTAGTTGGGGGGTATTTATAACCCCAAGTGCTAACATACATTGGTACATGTAAGCATCTAATTGGCCCACCTGGCGTTGCCCACGTGAGTATGTTTGTACTTGCTGTACCGGTGCTCCATCCTTTTGGGCTAATGGGGACCGGCCTAGGCCCATTATGTACAGCCCAAGTTGAATGTTGGGCCTATTCCAACATTACTCCCCCCTCGGCGTTCGGTTGACGAACTGGGTCGAATGTGCCCCATGGCCCAACGTTCGAGCTGGTGTATAGGATTAACAACTCTTGCAGCTCGTGAGCGACCTCGTTAACGGTCGATCTGGAAGGTGGCGCCGGTTACATATCCTGAGGGGAAGGTTCGATCAGATTGTAGTTCTATAACCTGCGCTCCCGGTGATCCGACAAGGTTTGTACAAGTACGACGACCTCATAAGCCTGAGAGAGTACAGGCGAGCTGATATCTGTAACCTCACTAGTGTGGGCTTGTTATATCAGTGAGCTGAAATGGCTCACAAAAGGTAAGCTCGCCTAGTGAATAGTCATGCACTCAAGGTGTTATTCACTATTTCAGCGAGCTCGTCCACGTTAACATAAGCGCAAGAGGACGTGTGACGACCTGAACCTTAAATACTACCGAAGGTACTGAAGTGACCAGGTGATGCTGTCAGTCAATCAGAATGACGAGCTGAGATGAGGCGACCTCAACCACAGAATGATTTGAGATTTTTGATTATTATACTTTATCAGCTCGTGTGTGCAGCGAGGTTAGATAGAGCGATCTCGGATATCTATCGATCTGTGATCTTTCACGAGCTGCCACTCTTATAATGACCTGATAAACGTGGACACCATGACGAGCTGGAATGGATGTGAAAAGAAATAGATCAACTTGTTACGATCTGAATCTTGGGGGATTTTAGCAAATATCAGCAAATCTCTGAAGAGATACGGCTAACCTGGGCGATTGATCTCCCATATCTCTTTGCCTCCCCGCCATAAATGCTGGCTCAGCATTTGAGGGGACGTGACAGCTAAAGCCGGCGCAAGCTATGCAAAAGGGGTGTTAAGTGCATGCCACGTGTAGAACACTAACTGGCGCATCAGAGACACGCGTACGGCAATTAACACTGCCATTTCAGTTTTATTCTTTGCATAACCATTCCCCTTTCCATTTTCATTTCACTATTTGCTTGAAACTTGCTGAGATTCTCTGTAGCGAAGCACTTCCGGCTTGAAGAACAAAGCACCAGACCACACACACTACAGCTACACATCAATTTCAGGTAAAATGGATTCCTTTAGAGAACTTAGAGAGCTATGAGGTAACCAGGGCAGAGAAGAAGAAGAGGAGGGGGTTATATCCGTAGAGCCTATCACGATGATAGTGCCGCCGACGCTGTAAGACATGCCGAAAACGTTAACGCATGAGAGCAACGCCAGTTCGAGCGCTAGGGACAACGGGGGCGACCACCAGACTTCATCGTCCAGCAGCTCGTCCTCTAAGGAGACACCCAGTCGCGAGGAATGGACAGGGAATGTGGTTAGCAATGTCTCAGATCTGCCTGTGATTGGAGAATGGGAAAGCAAGACAATCATGGGTAGGTTGAGCAATCTACGAAAGGCGCCCAAAGACCTGCCCGCTGGATTTAGATTCAAGGCAGCGCTTCATCATGAAGTAGCAGATAGTGTGCCCTCAATAAGTGGGTATAGGAAACTGGAGGAGATGGTGAGGGCGTACCACATTCCCAGGACGATATTGTTCCGGACTGGCGCGCAGAATGAAAGGGCGTGCACGGTGTCACAGACGGGCTGGATACCAGTGTACGTGGACTATTTTGAAGCCGGCCTACGATTTCCCCTGCCCGGGCTAATATTCGACTTGCTAGCGGATTACGAGCTGGCTCTGACGCAGCTGATGCCCAACAGCATAAGGTTCATCATAGGCTTTATGCTGTTGTGTGAGAGGTTGGAGGTGCCGGCGAAGGCGATAATGTTCAGGTCGCTGTTCCAATGCCGGCTGTGTCCCAACTCCCGAGGCACGAAGTGGTATTACCTCTCCGGGAGAGAGAAGAGCCAGCTGTTCAAGAATGTCAGGAACAAAGTGGCAAGGTGGAAGAGGCAATTCATCTTTGTTCGCGATACGCGAATAGAGAGAATAAGCAACGACCTCGCTGCTCGGCTATCTGAGTGGCGTGTGCCGAATGCACACGTCAATTACCCTCAACTGCTGCCAAGGGACACGGATCTCAAGAATCAACTACTAGAACATGCGAGGAGGGACAATTTGATAGACCTAGAGGCCCTAGTTACCTCGGAGCAGCTCACCGTATTCGGGTTTGTCAACGTGGCGAACCTATTCACAGCAGGTATAATTTTATCATATAGTATGAGTTCCAGCTGAGCTGAGTCTTATATATTTGTTTGTGCAGGAGAAATGAGCAGCATACTCGAACGCCAGTGTCAGCGAGCCCAGGGCTCACGAGGTCGTGGAGCGGGCAGCACTTCGCACAGACAGACACGATTCGACGAGCAGCCACCTCCAACACCACAATCACGGAGCTCGTAGCACCGTGGCTCCAGCTCGGCGTCAAGGCCTCGCGCCGAGCAGCGGGTTGAAACTGCGGCCCCTAGTACGCGCAAGCGTGCACGCGAGGAGACTGTTAGTGAAGATGAGGTCCCCCTCATGCGGCGCAGAACGAGTGGGGGGACTCAACCCGCGCAGGCGGCTCAACTTGCGGTCGCGCGCTCGTCAAACGCTCCATCAGCCACGATGCGAGCAACAGCGAAGCCCGCATCTGCGTCGGCCTCAGTGTCGGCGCCCAGGATCGCGTATCCGGACGGCTTCAGCTATGTGAAGCCTGACTGCTAACCCGCCATGGTGCAAGGCATGCAAAGCTTTGTGCCTCCCGTGGCTCGTCAGCAGGCAAGGACTTTCGTGCAGCAGCATGGCGGGCAGGTCGCCATGGTCAAGCTGATGGACGTAAGTATTTACTCGCACTTGCGTAACTGTTTTACTATTCCATTCTAGGGACTTATAGTTGTTGCTGTTTGGCAGGCGTTCAGCTACGCGGTGGCGCTGTTCGAGAGTGAGCAGGGGGCTCGCTCTCAGAATAACGAGCTCAGCACCAACTGCAAACAGTTGGCCGCAGAAAAGGCCAGCCTTGTGGATGATGTCAATTGTCTGCAAGGCTCGGAGATGGCCAATCGAGCTGCTGCAGCGGAGAGCCGAGCAGACGAGCTCGCAAATAGAAATAACGAGCTCAGGGAGGAGCTGGAGCGAACCCACGCTGAAAAGGAAAGCGGGATCTAGGCGGCGAAGGAGGAGGCCGCCCGGGTTGAGGAACGGGCCAAGAAGGCTGAGGCTGAAAGGGACCGTGCTCTGAACGAGTTGGGTTCTCTAAGGCACCAGGTCGCCGAGGCCGACAAGAACCTCAACGTAGCTGAAGGGGCCCTGAACGAACTGAACATTTCTCACGGGCGCTCTGTAAGTATCGCCCGAGCTCAAGGGGCAGAATGGCTGGTAGGCTCGGCCGCATTTCAAGACGCTGTGGCGGTGGCGTCTCAAATGGAATCATACTCAACAAGCATATGTATCAAAGAGTGAGCACACATAAACCAATAATTAATAGTCATGCTAATGTAATTATACTCAATGAATAAATGCAATAAAATAAATAATACCAATTTGAGCACATGAGCGGAGCATTCAAAAACAAATTTCCTTTGCACTTCCACTCCAACATTCTTGTTGAGGCATAAGTCTTTTTAAGATCTACTTTGCTTTTCTTATGACTTTGCCATCAACTTTTCCTACAAAACAAAATTAAGCTTTGATTTTTGGTACCCAAATTTGCTTGGGTCCATGGGGGTTAGTACTTAAAGTTCCTTTTGGAACCCAAATTTGCTTCACTTTACCTTGAGCTATCAATCTCTTCAAAGGACATACGAAAGCAAAGTGTCCATTTGCACCACAACAATAGCAAGTAACATTAACATGATAGGATTGACTTGCTCTTACAAAGGTAATCTTAAAAGTCTTTTGCTTTTTAGAATAATCAAATCCAATGCCCCCTTTGTCATAAACATTTCTTTGAGATTTTAAGATAGAATCAAATTTTTCTTTACTCAAAGTAAATTTGGAAATTACATTTTCAAGATCACAAGCTTTCCTCTTTAAAACCTCATTTTCCTTTTTTAAATCTTCATTTCCTTTCTTTAAATCCTCATTTTCCTTTTTCAAAGTATTATTAAACTCCTCATTCTTTAAAGAAGCAATCTCACCATTTAAAGAGGCATTTTCTTTAACTAAAACCTCATTTTGTTTTGAAAGAGATTCAATCTCATTTTTAAGCAATGAAATGGTTTTAGTAAGAGCAAGATTCTCATTCCCTAGTTTCTTGATATCATTCATAGAGCAATCAAAAACTTTGCATAAATCATTATAAGAATACTCAAAAGAACTTTCATTAATTGAACTAGAGAAGTTAGAGTTTACCTCCTCATCATTGTAGCTATCTTCTTGAGCCATGAAGCAAAGATTTGCAACACCATTCTCCAAGGAGCTTTCACTTTCCGTTGAGCTAGTTTCATCATCACTCCAAGTGGCAGCAAAAGCTTTCTTCTTCATGCTCTTCTTGCCTTTCTTCAAATTGGGACATTCATTTCTATAGTGCCCCATCTTGTTGCACTCATAGCATTTCACACTCCTTTTGGTAGACTCTCCTTCATCTCTTTTTGCAAGCTTGCTCTTGATGTTCTTCTTCATGAATCTCCTCACTTCTCTAGAGATCAAGGTGGAGATGTTTCACCATCACTAGCATCATCTTCACTCTTTTCCTTTTGGTTGCCAGCCTTGAACGCAACATCCTTCTTCTTCTTCTCAACTACTTCAACTCCACCATCAACTTGAACTTCTATCTCATATGTCATCAATTTTCCAATGAGATCTTCAAGCTTGAGAGTGTTGAAATCCTTAGACTCTTTAATTGCGGTTTTCTTGGCTTCCCAATTCTTAGGCAAGCTTCTAAGAACTTTCCTCACCACTTCTTGAGAAGGATAGACTTTACCAAGAGCCTTGAGATTGGTGACTATATCATTCAATCTTGTATACATATCTTGAATGCTCTCCTTCGGTTTCATCTTGAAAAGCTCATACATGTAAATGAGTCTATTGATTTTTGACTCCTTCACTTGGCTTGTTCCTTCATGTGTTACCTCCAACATGTCCCACATCTCCTTGGCCATATCACATCCGGATACTCTATGGAATTCCGTTGGATTGAGAGCACATTGAAGCATATTGATTGCTTTGTTGTTGATCATGATCTTCACCAAGTCTTCATCATTCCATTCTACTTCTTCCTTTGGCACCTCACTTTCCCCAACTACTTTCGTAGGCACATATGGACCTTTCATAGTCACAATCCATGCCTTGGGCACATTTGTAAGCATGAAGACCTTCATCCTATTCTTCCAATAATTATAATTAGTACCATCAAAGAAAGGAGGCTTAGTGGTAGACAAACCTTCAAGTGGTTGAGAACATTGAAATTGAGCCATCCCCGATCAACTCCTAGGTGGTTACACCTTCAAATTGAAGCCCTTGCTCTGATACCAATTGTTGACTCAATACACTCCAAGAGGGGGTGTGAATTGGAGTTGGAGAATTTTCACCTCTTTGCAACCAACAAACAAAAGTTAAAGAGAGAGTTGAGAAGAAGAGCTTGGACAATGATTTTATAGAGGCTCGGTCCAACCACTTGGAGCCTAGTCCTCTACCTTGGCTTCACTCACCAAGGATTTCCTCCACACTCTCTACTAACAAAAAAACAATGGTGGCTTAAAAGAGTCACTCAATCCTTTACAAGAAGAAGGGTTTTTCTCAAATCTCACCTCTTTACACTTTAACCCCAAAGATCCTCTTTACAGATCACTCTTGAAGGAATCAACACACCCCCAAGATCACTCACTAATAGCACAAGAAGAGGATTACAAATAAAGATCTCTCAAAGATCAAAATCTCAAGTTAAAGCACAAGTTGGTAGGTAAAGATATTCAATACAATACTCTCTGTTGACAACCACTTAAAAATGGGATTAAGTGTGAAAATATTAAAGAAAAAGGAGTCGCCACTCGTCCAAATTATAAGGTGGGACAAGTCACCAAAAATAGGTCTGCACAGAGATCGGGGTTCGGGGGTTCGGTTAGGAGTGAGGAAGGGTATACGCGCACCTCACAATCCTCCGTTTAAACACGGTTGCATACTTTAAAATTGGGGTTTTAATTCAACTTATTTATTATGTTTATGTTTGAGTCTTAAAAAGCAAACTTGAAAAAAGAGATAAACCGAATCAAAACATTTTTTTTATTTTTTGGACTGAAATAGACAAACTCAAGAACATGCATACACAATAACATGAACAAGAAGTTAAGGGACTAACTTGATTAAATTCGAAAGATAAAAGACCGATTTG
>BPVZ01000002.1:7013436-7023830 GCA_020521535.1 Rubroshorea leprosula | reverse complement strand
TAAGAGTAAAATTCAAAACTTAGCTCTTTAAATAATTTTTAACTAAATTATGAAAAAATTATACATTTAAATTTTTTATAATTTATTTAAAAATTATCTTAAAAGTCAATTTTCAATTTTTTTTTCTAAAAAAATTTAAAATTGATAAAAAAAAAAAAGTTATTTTTATTTAAAGCAACTACTTTTAAAAATTATCTTAAAAGTCAATTTTCAATTTTTTTTTCTAAAAAAGTTTAAAATTGATAAAAAAAAAAGTTATTTTTATTTAAAGCAACTACTTTTAGGCATTGCCAAACACTCAGCATGTAACATTCTCTGCTTATTTGGATTGCAATAATATTGTAAACCACATTGTCATTACAGTATGGATTGGGCTGTATGTGTATAATAATAATAATAATAATAATAATATAATGCAGGAATCTGAAGACTATAAAGACCTGGTCCGGCAGCATGTAGACCTGGAAACAATACAAGCTAGGCTGATCCAAGGGTCGTATGCCTCCTCCTCCTCCCTCGCTTTCTATAGAGATCTCCTCCTCCTCTTTACTAACTCCATTGTTTTCTTCCCCAAGCTTTCCCATGAATCCCTCACCGCCCATCACCTCAGAAACCTTGTACTGGATCACGTCAATAAGCTAACAAATAAATCCGATTCCTCACATGACCAACCTCCATCCCCAGCACCACCGAAGCCCGACCTTGAAAATTCCGACTCTTTGCTTGCCAGGCACAAGTCTTCCGCTCCTATTATAGTGTGCCGCAAGAGGAGTTCAGTCTCTACCAAACCATCTTCCTCTGCCTTTACTCTGAAAGCATCAGATCAACCTCAACCCGATGACAACAAGAAACCACCACCTGTTGAAAGCAGTTTGCTCAAACCGCAAGAGAAGCCAATAACTACTGGTACAAGGAGCTCAAGAAGAATCAGCAACAACAACAACAACAACAACAACATTAAGAAGCCTTCCAACACTGATAATACTACCCCAAACGGGAAACAAAATGCCTCTTCACCCCCAGCCAAAATTGAGATGCAAGACGACAGTACTCCTAGCAGAGCCGAGAAGAAGAAAATGGAAGTTTCAGCATCCGATAAAGAGAAATGTCTGGCGGATTACTTAAAAAAAATGAAGAAAAACTCTCCTGCTGCTGAAGTGAAGAAGAATAGCAAAGGAGGTGAGCAGAAGAAGAAGAAAAAGAAGAAGAATAATAATAATAATAATAGTAGTAGTAGTAACGGAAAGAAAGAAAAAGGGAAAGAGAAGGTGATGACGAGGAGGAGTGTTGAAAGAAAGCAAGGGAAGGAGGAGACAAGTCCATCGAAGAGGAGCGTTGGAAGGCCTCCCAAAAGGGAGGCGGAGGCCAGCGGGGGTTCGGGGAAGCGCGGTAGAAAGGAGGCGAAGCAGCCAAGGAAACGAGCTAGAAGGTAAAGGAACATGCTGTATGACATTATTGTTACGATGGAGATGGATTCTTTTCTTTAGGTTGTAAATTTATGTAACATATTGCAGTAGTTAGTCTCAGTGCTAGTGGGCAAAGCATTTTATATTTAGTAGCGTCATTACATACATGTTTTTTTCCCACTTGACTAATCGTCATCACATTAATCATTTTCTTCTTATTCTTGAAAGAAATGAATGTGACTCGCCAGAAGGAGGGCTTCAAGTTGTTGAACCTCTTCAAGTCCAAACTACCCTACCGCTTGACTTTATAAATGTTTTTAATTTTCCTTCTGACAAAGCATATTAGGTAACCAACAAGAATTCTTTGTCGCACGTAAAGTTTGCAATATGAAAGCACAGAAAAAGTCAAATCAAATCCTTCGTGTTTCATTCTTAGTTTTCAACTCCATTAATGCAAGCATCACAAGACAAGCAAAATGAGTTCGGCTTTCCTTCCACCATTTGAAGAAGAGAATGAAAAATTGGTGCAAATTGTGTCAGCAAAAGATTAAACAAATTATACATGATCACGCTTCAATCACTAAACAAATAATGTTACAGAGCATGAGACTGAGAGCACCACCAGCCATCAATCCCATACTGTTCCCTGTTTTTGCCAATTACGAAGGAATTAGTATCATCCAACTACAATAGATAACTACACTTACCTACCTATCCCACAAACCCACAGGTTAACCCCCTGTTGAGCTAAGTGCTGCTGTAAAAAGGCATTATACAAGTAATTAGCTTTCATAATTACGAATGTCTCTCTAGTCTCTACCACCATCGATCAACCATTCAGCGTGCTAAAAAAATCTGTTCATCACAGTCGGTCCATTTGTTGCCCGAATGGGTGGCCCCCCTCATCTGTTCATGGGAAAGAAGAACCATAAGGTGCCAGGGGAGGAAACAGGACACTAATTAATTACGACAAAATTAATTACGACATAAATGATCCAGACGGAATCAGACAAATATGAAAGGACTCATAGAGATCTGGCTTCAGACCACAAAAGTAATTACGGCATAAATGGTCCATAACACTGCCTAATTCAAAGTTAATCAAAATCAAATGATAACGAGTACTTGATACAATTCTAGTAATAGCTTGCATGTCCGTCAGAATTGTTCAGGCAAATTTTGTTGTCCCATTATCTGTTTTTCTCATTACAGATTATGAGTTCCATTTTCCAAAAGAAACCATTTTTTTTTTTTTTTTGGTGGAAAAAAGAAACCAATTTGCCATAATAGAAAATATGTGGGCTGTCCCCTGCAAAATGCTCAGTAAATCTGGAATTAGGTCATACACAGTGTCAGATCTAAACATACCACTTTCACCATCAGATATATCTGCCAGCCTTGCAATTGCATCAATAAGTGACTCCTCATGCTCCTGCGTTGACAAGTAAACATCAGTAAACCAAGCTGATAATAAAAGTTCTTAAGGAAACTTTCATGGCTGCTCCCTTGACCTTTAACACTCTCTTTGCTTTCTCAATCTCAAGTGGGTCGGGATGATTTGCACCAAAAACCCTTTCCACCTGCATTGTCACAAGGAAAAAGAAAACTGTTGTTCGCACTTCCCTCCAAATGATCAATATTGCTTGCATACAATTCCACCAAATGAACAACCTATCTTACTTACCTCCTTTATTAAAGTATCTGTATGGAGAATTTGAATGTCATCTGGAGCTCTCTTTCCAATGCCATTCTGTGATGCAAAAAAATCTTTTCTAGATGGACCTTTTGTGATACCCCTACCTCTTCCTACGCCAGACACAACATCACGACCAGAAGATCTATTTATTACATGCCCTGATCCACCATAACCTCCACGGTGAGGAATTCCTGGGTCACCTTCCCATTGTATGTCCTCAGGAGATATCTGCCAAAAGAAATTGAATCACTACAACGCATAACCAAAATTATTGAGTAAATATAGATGGTGCTACTACAGAACAAGAATCACAATTATAGACTCCACATGGGAAAGTGGTGAAACCAAATAGTTTTCTACAAACAAAAGAAAAGTCCTTCGAATTCAAATCATGTGGAAGAAAAGAATTCCAGATATACCTCTGAGAGATTAACCCATTCCCATGTCTCATTTGCAGTACCAATATCATAGACCAGAGCATGTCGTCCCTAACAAAGAAGGTAAAAAGGGTATCAGGCACAAATCGCATGCCAACTAAATTCTATATGCAGTCTTACCTCAACTGGATTATAATCAGTTATAACAGCTTCATAGAAGTTATTATCATCTGGCCATCTGGTTCTCACTCTCTTCCCAATTAATGCATCAAATGCTGCTCCTTCAGCAGGGTCACCCATCAGTGCAGCACCAGTAGATACTCTATTAACAGCCTGGCCCCTTCCGGTTTGTCCTGAGGAGGGGTACCGTGTGGATTTCATTGAAGATGCACCAGGCAAACCCTATCGATAGAATAAAAGAGAAACAAACAAGATGAGGTATGGTTTATGAAGCCTTCCATATGGAACTGAAAAGTTCATAATTCTAACTCACTGGTTTATGTTTCTTGCCCTTAGAGCCTGTTAAAGTTCCTCGCTTGGCAGTTGAAGAAGATGGCTGATGAGATGGAGCTACTGTTTGTGGGTGATATGATGGAGATGGCCCAGCAAATGATTGTGAAGGTACTGACTGGGTTATCTTCTGTTTCTTATGAGATGCAGAGACAGTAGGACTGGGCACAGGATCACGAACAGCTTGAGCAGCATTGAGCATGCTGGATTGAATCCCACCTGCTTGTCTCCACTCCCTAATGGAATGAATGAAACAACTATAGTTTTACTGATAGGTTTCATTTTAATTAAACAATCATGTCCAGGAACTGAACCAGACCTTATCCTCCGTATGAGATCGTCTGCATTAACCCTACCCAGAAGTTCTCTATGCTCCTCATTTGATAACCTCAACTCTTTCCTAAGTTCTGTTATCAAACTCTCCTTCTCCTGAAGAAAAAACATTTTAGATAGCAGTTATTTAAAGCTGATGAAGCAAAATCGAAGGTATTAGACCTATCAAAACAAGAAATTATATAGTACCCAAGTGATGGCATCAGCTTGAGCTTTAAAGGCTCTAAGGACCGAAGTGTATGCTTCTTGCTCAAGCTGGTGAATTTGAGCCTCCATATCAGTTTCACCATACATCCTAGGGTATGGCACAGAAGCTATGGCAGGTCTTCCGTTTCCAGTAATGCGTCCCCCTCTAGGTACTCTGTTCTGGTGTGATGGGGGCAGATCATCATCAGTTCCTGAAATCATTTAAATTTTAGTAATATAGAGAAAGAGAAAGGACTATAACAAGTAGCTTGGGGGGGAGGCCATAAAAAGTTGCTAACTTAAGGTCATGGTGCAGTACAAGATTGTAGGCTGTCAACAGCATTTCTTCTACCACAAGGGTAATCATTTATCATAGTATAAGGCAGCACAACTGGTTCTTGAACAAATCATGCAGGCTCACAAACCCAATCAATTCACTTATTAGGTTAAGAACAACAACATGCACACCATATTCATATTCTTCTCCCTAATACAACTTCTCACGTATAGTTGTAACCCCCTCTTTACTCCTATTTCATGTTTATGTCTATATAAGAGATACGTATGGAACGTCAGAAATTATGAAAAAGTATCATTATATATCATATCCAGGTTTGAATTGAACTCTATATATATATAAGTCGCGTTAACAGCAGAACATAGACTAGGAGATGATTTTTTTTTTTTTTTCCTCCTTTATGAGTTGGAGAAGCAGTTGAAGAACAAGTAAAAAAAAAAAAAAAAGGAAAAAGAAAATAGCGACCACACAAGAGAAAAAGATGTTTTTGACAAGAAGCACAACATCCCATTTCCATGTCAAAACTTCAAATTTGTCCCCAAAAAAAAAAAAAAAGGAATAAACTTGTACAGTAATTACAGCCCAAAAACCCTAATTCTTAGACACCCTTGAATTGAAGTGGGGAGGCCAACCTTTGGACAATAACCAGAGAAGAATTGAAAGCTAGAAAAAAAGGGAAACCCTAATTGGAATAAATAGTAGTAAAAATAATAATAATAATAATAATAAAGTTAATAAAAGAAAAAGATTTGATGGTTGAGAGGGAGGAAACTAACCACTGCTATCGTATGGCTCGTAGTCCATGGGCAGAGTGAGTGTGGCTTGAAAACCCCCCAAATTGCAGTTTGAATGAGATGAGATGAGAAGAGAAGAGATGGTTGGTGAAAAACAGAAACTTGTTGTGTCGGCTTTGAGCAGTGAAGAGAGTATTGGCGGGTAGAAGAGAAAGAGAAGAGATGAAATTTAAGTACAGTAGAAGAATCTGTGCAATCTCATCTCTGTTTATTATTATTATTATTAGAAGAAGAAGAAGAAGAAGAAGAAAGACGAACTTCAAGCTGAAGAAGTTGCAGCTGAAGTTGGCGTTGGAGTTGGGATTGGAGCTCAGAGAGAGAGAGAGAGAGAAAGTGAGAGTGTTAAACTCTAAATAAATGAAGAAAATAAAAATATAAATATATATTAACGGACTTGAAATAGCTTTTATAATTGCACGGTCGGTATGGAATGGAATGGATTTCAAGTCCGGTTCTTTTTGGTTTTACATGTGGGGCCCAATAGGAATAAGAAGCCCAGCCGGTAGTCCTTTCCGGGTTGGGGTTGCGGCTAATTGACACACACACATAACATAATAATGCAATCTCATCATCCAAACAAAAAACATGGCTTTTGGAGGAGTTTTCTTTTCTTCTTCTTCTTCTTCTTCTAGTCACGTTCTTATGTGATATGAGATTAATGGAGCTGCCAAATAAGTGATGGAGGAAGAAAATTTGTTATGAGATTAATATTTACTGGAACCGCTTTCCTTGTCCGTTGTTCAATTTACAACTGCAACTTCTTTTTGTAAGGATCAGTAAAGGTGATGAGAAATTAAAGAAATCTCTAATTTGTTGATGCAAGCAGCAGCAGCAGCAGCAGCAGCAGCTGCCGCCTCCAAAAATCAATGACATGAGATCAAAAATCAAAACAAAAGTATGAGAAACTGCCATGGAGCGTCTCCCCCCCCTAACAAACCCATTTCAACTTTCATACCATCGACCACTGAGATGATGACAAAATATACCATTACCAACCACCACCAATTAAGCCATCTACAAGTGGAACAACAGACACTTGAATAAATTTGCTGCTTGGTCCAGATAAAAAGTGCACATATTCCATTGCACCCAAAAAAGAAAAAAAAAAAAAAGGGATATGCTAGCACAGCATGCAACAATACTGCAAGCCATAGATTTTGACCTTTCTTTATCCAACCACAATTGTAAAGGAAACAAGATATACCCGTCAGAGAACCAATACCCAAAACCAACATCCAATATCAAATCAGATCCATCAGAAACCAGCCCACCCAGCAGGTTGACAAGTTGCCTTATTCTCCACCATCTTTGATCCCCCACTATTTCCTTCACTTACAGGCCTCGATGTTTGAGGACCAGCAGCAGGTGCAGCTGAGAAACTCTCCGTTCCAAAACCCCACGTGTCGAAGCCAGATGGTGGTGCTTGACCAGATTGCTTCTTTGACTGACCATTTCTGGTTCTTACTGATTGGATATTACCCTTAGAGAAAAGCTGCTGCTGCTGCTGCTGTTGCTGATTCGGATCCTCAGCAAAAGCTTGCCATGGCTTTGTTTCTAAGCTAGGACTAGCCCACTCAGATTTCTCTTGCTGGAAAGAATAAACACCGTAAAGAAGAACATGAGTAAACCACGAAAAATTCAACTCAATATTCAACCACATGCAAATGCTAAGTGAACATAAGCAGAAAGAATACCGGACTCGCAGCTGCGTGAATTCCAGGAGAGTTCTGATTTCTTGAAGCATCTTTATTTGGTGATGGAGTTCTAGCAACAAGAGCTTGCTTGAGCTCCTGTATTTCCTGTCTCTGTGATCGGCAAATTGCAGACAACTTCTCAAATTTAGAAGTCATTTCAGCCTTCTCCAAGTTGGCTTGCTTCAGCTGTCCTTTCAGACTCTCTATTTCAGCCTCTAATGCTTCTTCCCTGCCAAGCTTGCTATTGCCAATTCCAGAACCAAGCTTATTGTTGTCAAATTCAGCAACAAAAGTGTTGAATGCCTCGTCTTGGAATGCAGCAGTGCTCTCAGGTTTTGACGATTTTGGCCTATCAGTCCCAATATCCTTATCCTGAAAAAATGCTATTTCAAAATCTTTGGAAGCTCCAAGTTCAGGTTTATTTGATTTACCAACCATATTTCTTTGTATAGAATGGCTTTGTATGCTATCCTCTCTAACAGGACTAGTGTTTTTGGGTAGTGGATGATTCTCGGGTCGATTCCTGTCATGTTTCAATGAGCTATAGTTCGTTGGATCTTCATCAAATTTAGGTTTGCTCTTGTCTTCACCAACAAGTGACTCCTTTGCATGCTGAGTGGACCAGAAGGCACCTAGTTGTCCTGCACTTGCCCTTGTAGCCTGCTGTAGTGCATTTCTGGATGATTCCACAGAAGAAGGTGGAGGTGGTGGACTTCTATGAGGCATCTGAGGAGACCTGTTTGCAGGCCTTGGGAGACCTGCTAAATTGCCACAAATAATCAACAATCAACTGAATGCAAGGTTTGAATGCACAAACTGATAGATTTCCATTTAGGTTATCAAGACATCCTCACCTTCAGTAGACAGCATTTCAGGAGGCCTATCAGGTAATGACTTCTGTAGATTAACAGGTAACAGATCATTGACACGAAACCAGACCTGCTACCATGGGAAGAAATCCCAACATCAGTGAGCACAACGTTAGAATCCCTGGAAAAAATTGCCGTGGACATAGATGATCTAAAACTAACCTAAGTTCATGATGATGAATGGCCAATCAAGCAAAGCGCTTGCCTGCGTGATGTCAGGTCTGTCATCTGGTGAAGCTTGAAGCATGTCTCTAATTAGGTCGGTAACTGAAGAACTATAATTGGGCAAGTCTGGAATACGGTAGTTCCCATTTAAGATTTGCAACTTGGACTCTCCATCAAAGGCATTCTTGAAATAGCAAATGCGAAATAGAAGACACCCAAGGGCCTGTAACATTACAAAGCAGCTAAGCAATCTAAACAGCATATCTAACTTGTCTCCAGATTTCACAGAGGAATATAGGTCACTTCACTTACCCATATGTCCACCTTTTCATTAATAAGCTCTCTCCGGAACAGATCCCACATCTACATCAACAGAGGAAGCAGGAAGCAATTAAATATTTCAACAGCCAAAGAAGAGAAATTTATGTTGTCCTGAAGAAAAAGTTGGTCAATCAACCTCGGGGGCCCTATAGGCAGGCGTAGTATGCTTCCTAATATTGTCTTCTTCTATGCCCATCTCTTCAGGCTTCTCAAAGCGCTTATGGTTGGTGGAGGTGCTCCCAAAGTCACACAACTTCCATAGTCCATCAGAACCCAACAGAAGATTCTCCGCTTTTAAGTCTCTGAGAAGACCAATATGCATGAAAGAAAGTGAAGAAACTTTAGCATTTATGAAAAAGTTGTGAAAGAATACAAAACCATAAGATGTGGGAAGAGTGAAGAGCTGAAAATATAAAGAGAAATGCTTTTCTTATTGAATACATGTATATAGGGAAGATGGCGACTAGCATAAGTAAACTTAGGGAAAAACAAAGAAGCTAAAATATTGTTTTAAAAAAAAGGGGGTGGGTTGAAAGCATCTGATACTGAATTGAGGTAGGATAATTACCTGTGGGCGACAGGAGGTGACTGGCTGTGCATTGCAAAGACTGCATTACACACATCTCTGAAGATAGAAAGAACCTCTTTCTCCTCAAAATAGGCAGAACCTCTGGTCTCCAAGACGTTAACCAGAGATTTGTCACAAAACTCCATGACAAGGAGGGCTTCCTTGGTCCTTCCCATGTCAAAAAAGGAATGTGCATGAAGTGTGACTACATTGGGATGTCCCTTGAGTGATTTCATGACAGAGATCTCATTGATAACGAGTTGCAATGATTCGTCATCATTGCAAATGATGTGCTTCAAAGCATAGTGCTTTGAAGCATGCACAACATCCCTAGCAAGGTAGACACAAGAGAAACCTCCCTCAGCAATGACATTCCTGACATGAAGTTTGAGATTGGCAACATCAATGGAGCGACCCTCAAGTCCAGCAGTTTCTTTTTGCATAAAGGGTTTGAACCTCCACATATTTGGGTCTGCAATTGAATTGAATTAACAAATTCCAAAATAGAATACCTCTATCTCTCATTTTAGAAAAATAATAATAAAAAGAATCTGAATTCATTCACATTTCACATATCACAATTACAGCACCTGAATCAAATCCTCAGCTAAGCCTAAGAAAAAAATAAAATTCAGATCTGATAAATAAACGTAAAAGAAGAAACAAGTGTTGGGTTGGCAGATCTAAATCCTTGATGAATTAATAATAGAAAAACACATCTCCGGTGCGAATGAAATCAATCAAGATCCATATGAAATCTCTCCACACATCTTTTCTTTTAACTTAAAACCCAGAAATAAAAACTCAACGATGATAAATACCTGAAGAACTGAGATCGAGAGACGCTGAGAGAACTGAGATGTGAATTGTGGCCTTCGGCTTCTTCTGCAGTTCCGCCTGAAGAAAAAGAATGAATGAAGGAATGAAGATGATGAGACTTGTTGTTGGACCTTTCTCTTTCTTTTACGCGTCGCACCTTATTCTCAACAATCATTATTTTTTTAATTAATTAATTAATTAATTAATCCTAGTATGCTACCCCTAATCCTTTCATTTACTGTACTAATTTATTTATTCGTCCTCAACTTTTTTATTATATATATACTGGTAGGTGAGGAAAAACACTGTATTATAGGATTCTAATTGGGAAAAAGTGTTTTTTTTTTTTTTTGCACCC
>BPVZ01000002.1:6950644-6969319 GCA_020521535.1 Rubroshorea leprosula | reverse complement strand
TTTTTTTTGAAAATAGGCAATGGAGTTTATTGTAGTATTCTGTAGTTACTAGAACTACATGAAAATGATAAATCTTCCAACATGACTGTAAGCTAGCATTTGGGCAAATTACCTGTTTGAGCTGGCGGTCTTTTGAAGAAGTTGCTGGGCACAGATGGTTACCATGCTTTGGGAGCTGTGGTGTCGCTGCCAAGACAAGTAACATGATTCTGAAGAAATTAGCTTTGCTTATTTTCTCGGAATTAGTTCTGCTAGGCCAACCCTCACCGCAATGATCTACTTGGTTATCTGGGAATGAAAATGGATGCAAGTAATGCATTCTGGGCGGTAATGGCCAATAAAAGGTGGTGAATGTACATCATGTCAGAAATTGGTTTCACTGTTTCTCTATTTGCGAATCTACTGCAAATTGCATACGTCTAGGAAATGGTTGAACCCTTCTCCTGGAAAGTGCAGGGTTGATTTCAGAAAATTTAATACCCAATTTGGTCCCTAAACTTTCATTTCTGAATTTAGTTCATCCTTTAACTTCAAAAAGGACCTAAATCATCCTTAAACTATATTTTTCAGTAACCCAAATGGTCCTTCTGTCACGGAACTGTATACCTTGCACGTCAAGTCTCCACCAATTACCTTTTTTAATTTTAGCAAGCTTATGTGGAAAAAACGTCACACCCAATTGATGACATGGCACCAATTTCATTCCACCTCACATTCTTGCCTCTCTCACTTTATGAATAAACCAATGGGAAGCAGTGGACATCAAAAAAAGAAGAGGAAACTTCTCAGCTTTGCAAGAACAAAACCCTAAAAGCTTTGCAATTATCATTTTCTGTTAGTATAGTTTTGCCATTGTTCTATTGAGTATACTGTCATTTCTATTAGCTTAATGCTAGCTTTGAAGGTTGTAGATTGTGAAGTATAAGTTATTGCTACTGGTTTTATGTTTACTTTATGAAGTGTTATTTGCAATATTCTATTGGTATTTTTGAAGAAATGTAGATTTTAAGATTTCATGAAATTGAATTAGTTTAGTTATTCCAAGTTTTTTTGTTGCATTTTAATTCTAGTTTGTCTTTATGCTTAGTTGTTCTTGGTCAATGCTTTTAGACAATGTACTACTACTGGTTTTATGTTTACTTTATAAAGTGTTATTTGCAATATTCTACTAGTATTTTTGAAGAAATGTAGATTTCAAGATTTCATGAAACTGAATTAGTTTAGTTATTCCAGGTTTTTTTTGTTGCATTTTAATTCTAGTTTGTCTTTATGCTTAGTTGTTCTTGGTTAATGCTTTTAGACAATATACTACTACTGGTTTTATGTTTACTTTATGAAGTGTTATTTGCAATATTCTACTGGTATTTTTGAAGAAATGTAGATTTTAAGATTTCATGAAATTGAATTAGTTTAGTTATTTTAAGTTTTTTTTGTTGCATTTTAATTCTAGTTTGTCTTTATGCTTAGTTGTTCTTGATCAATGCTTTTAGACAATGTAGCACAAGTTTAAGAAAAGCACAGATACTGTTCACATGGTTGCTACTGTTTTGGTTTTTTTTTTTTTTTCATGTTGTACTAGATATTGTTCACAAATAGTATTCACATAGTTGCTCTCCATTTTTGTTGTTTTTCTTTGGAGCAAAACCATTTTACAAATGTGAATATTGATTTAGGGAGAGAGCAGTTCAACAATTGGTTTAGGTGTGCAACAAACAAGTAAAAGAAACCAAGCACTAGAGTTGGGATTGGTTACCAATTTATTTACTGTAAGGCAGTTGCAAGTACAAGCAAAACAGATGCAACAAGAAAATGGTGAAGAAGCTTCACTTGGAGGTTTTTTAGGTTATGGATCAAATCTAGTAACATAAGTCTTCTTTTAAGTTCTGGCTGAATTTCCTTTGAGGTCCCGTGTTGATGAACCAAATTCTGTATTTTCTTGTTTGTTTTTGACTTAGTTAACATGGTTTTGTTGTTGGCTAACATGGTTTTGTTTTTGAGAATATGTAATGGATATAATATATGCTAGTGAAATAATTTCATCCAACTTTTCATCCAGTTGTTTCTAATGCTACCGTAATGGATATAATATACCATTGCAAGACAATGACAGGCTAACCAACAACATGAAGGAATTTTGATAGATAAAATAACAAAAATACATATATTCTAGCAAAAACCATCTCTTACATTGAATTACAAAACCATCTCTAACATTGAATTACAAAAACCACAACCAAGACACACATGCCTAATATCTAGTGATTCTAAGTAGCAATACACCAGAAATCAAACCAATGAAAATTAAAAAAACCAAACAAATCACTTCATTGATCATCACAACTTTTGAGTATCTCTTCTCCACCTTCTTCACTTTCTTGTCTAAAGCTCTTACCTTTCTATCCATTAATCCACTATGTTCCTTCAATTGCACATTTTCTCGCAACAATTTCCCATTTTCCTCCATCAATCTTTCATTTTCCAACACAAGCTCATATTTTTCTTGCATTATTTTCTCTTTCTCTTTGACGACTTTGCATTCTTTATCTTTGAAAAGTAGCAGCAACTCCATTGCTCTACCCTCGATCCCTTCCTCACCAACCAGGAAATGGAAGTAATTGCAAGGATCCTACATAGAAGTCTTGTAAACTAAATAACCAATTGAGAAAAACCTAAACCACTGACCAAAGAGACAAAGAAATTATATGATTACCTTCTTCACTTTTGAACTCTATAGACTTTGCCATGCTTCCACTCTCAAATGAACCTGAACCCGAACCCAAACTCCATGTAGAACTAGCTTCCATTTTATGATTCTCATAAACCCAAAATCCAAAAGACAAATAGTAGAGGATTTAGGGTTCAAGGGAAGAAGAAGGAATCACAAGGTGTAGAGGATTTAAGGTTCGAAGAAGAAGAAGGAATCAAGAGTTGCAGAGGATTTAGGGGTCGAAGAAGAAGGACTCAAAGTTTGATCTAGTTTGATCTGCAAGCATTGCCAATTGCTTTCTCGTTTTTTGGAATCATTTGGTTTTTGGAAACTAAGCAGTTGGACACATGGAAGCAAATGCCAGAATGATTATCGACTCTTACCAAAGGATTTAGGGGTTTTGAAGAAGAAAGGATTTAGGGGTTAAAGGGGAGAAGGAAAGAGAGAGTGAAGTGAAGTAGAATCTCAAAAGGGAGCCTGCATCAATAAAGAGAAGGCAATTGTTTTATTTTATTTAGAAGGCTGACAAGGCAAGAATCAGATGTGAATTGAAATTGGTGTCGTGTCATCAATTTGATGTGGTGGTTTTTCCACGTAAGTTTGTAAAAATTAAAAGAGGTAATTGGTGGAGATTTAATGTGCCAAGTATGCAGTTCCATGACGGAAAGACCATTTGGGTTATTGAAAAATAAAGTTTAAGGATGATTTGGGTCATTTTTGAAGTTAAAGGACAAACTAAGTTTAGAAATGAAAGTTTAGGGACCAAATTGGGTATTAAACCATTGCAAAACACCCCCACCCCACACCCAAAAAAAAAAAGAAAAAGAAAAAGAAAAAGAAAACAAAAACCAAAGACGGGAGGAATGCACTTGGCATTTGTTACATGATACTGAGTAAATATAGAGATTGAACCTTCACTATACAAGCAAGAGGATTTAACTGAATTTAACAAAATATGAGTGGGCTGGATTGAAGCTTGTCCAAAGTATAAGGGTTGATTTCAAAATTGAGCCAAACAAAAAAAAATTCAGACGTGAGACAGAAACTCCCATTAGTTGGGTTTGGTTAGGGTGACAGGACATGAGATAGGGTTTATGTTTCTTCAATTCTCATTTATAAAATATAAAACATAAATACTGCCTATTCTCAGCCAGCCACCAGAAGTTTCTACTTGCCTTGCCTCGCCTTGCCCTGCGTTGCCCTGTTCTAGTTGATTTAAATTCTAGGGTTTTGCCAGGGTTTATCAACCTCTTCAAAACCCAAAACACAATCCTAAGAAAAGAAAAAAACAAATGGTTGGGTCTAATGGGGTTAAGCTTTTTCAATGCTTGATTCGCCGTTGTTCTTCTCTTTCTTCCTCATCTTCCAGTCTTGGCAAAGCCAATTCTGTACACCCTTCTCTCCAATTTTTCTTCTTTTTAATTTGGCCCTTGTGTCTGTAAATATGCTTATTGAATTTTGAACTTTGGTTGTAGATTTATAAAGCTGTGATTGGAGGGGGTTGTAGGAGGTTCCATGCGGGGCTTTGCAGTCCTGTTACGATTACCGCAACTTCTTCTTCTCACAATGGTAAATTGCAGCTTAACAATATTCAATGGGACCACAAATAAAAATGGTCTCTTTATCTTTGTTTTTCCACTACTACTCAGTTGTCTTTGCTTTTTCAAATTCTACTTCATTTCCACAAATTGATTATCTTTATTCCATCCCATACTACGTGAAGTACAGTTCACCGCAGAAATTTATGGCTATTTGGGATTTTAAATGCTAATGTTGGTGCAGCACGGTCAATTCATGGCACTGGTATTGAACTTGTTCCCCTTTTCGTTTTTCTTCTTCTTCTTCATTTTTTTTTTCTGGGGTTACTTTTAGAAATTTCCTTTCTCATTATCTTATCCTTAACTAGGAAGATAGAACAACTTACTTTGCGTTTCTTTTCTTCCCCTACTGGTTTCAGCTCACATGTCTGCTAGGGATTATTATGATATGCTTGGTGTGAACAAGAATGCCACTGCATCTGAAATCAAGAAAGCTTATCTTGGGGTGAGTTTCCTTCTCATCTCTATGCTTATGATATGGTGCTCTTTTTTAATTTTCTCATGTCAGTCAGTGTAACTTTAATATCTTTGTCTGTCTGTTTATGTGGCTTTATAATCCCTGTTTCATGGCATAACTTTTCATGTAATTGGGCAGCTTGCAAAGAAGTGGCATCCAGATGTGAATAAAGATGATCCTGAAGCTGGGAAAAAATTTCAAGACATGCAAAAGGCATATGAAGTAAGTTCCCAACTTTGGGATTATACCCATTTCCATAATTCCCTTGTATACTGAAGTGAAGAAATCTTTATTGTCTTATGTTGTAGGTTTTGAGGGACGAGAACAAGCGTGCAGAGTATGATCAGGTGTCATATTGAATTTCTTATTTTATTTTCTATTTCTAGAGTTGCAAATGCTTTCACAACTTTACTGCTCTGATGATTCATGTGCATAGTGCTCTGTTGATTTAGATTACCTGATTTTGATTACATCCCTGCTGATTTTTGTTTATTTGCAAAATTTATAGGTTGGCCACGAGGCATTTGAACAACAACAGGATAATTCAGGCTTTAATCCGGGTGGATTTAGTCCATTTGAGGATATCTTCAAAATGCATGATGTAATGATTCCCTGTTTCCTTATTCCTATTTATCTTAAACTTTTCTCCATATTGTTTTTCACATGCTATCTCAAATCTGGTTGAGTCTCAATACTTAGATACCACACCATCATTGTTGCATGCAATGAATGTCATGGTTTAGAGTTACTTGTATACAATTACAGTCTACTTTGCATCTTTTTAGATTCTGCCATATCCTTTCCTATGTCTCTTGTTTCTAGAAATTAATTTGAAATCTAATGTTCTATTTTCATTTTTCCAATGTTTCACTGCCATGATGACCAGATATTCGATATATTCAGATCTGATAGGATTGGTGGCCAAGACATCAAGGTCTTCACGTTATCCTTTCCTCTTCTTTCTTTTTCCTTTTTTTTTTTTTTTCCCTTAATCTTAAGTTTATTCCTCACATGTTATTTGGATTACCATGCGAAGGCTGCCATTGAAATATCATTCATGGAAGCTGTTCAAGGATGCACTAAAACTGTGTCATTTCAAGCCCCAGTGCTATGTCAAGCTTGTGGTATGCCTACTCTCTCCACTAACCAAATGGATTTCCTTTTAATTGCCTTTATATGTAAAATTCTTTCCACTTCTTTTTCTTTGAATTGCTTGAGATTTCTTAAGTAGATATTAACTTTGTTGTAGAAGTACAATTGCAGTTTAATCTCTACTGTTTCTGCATTCTTCTAGGTGGAGAAGGTGTCCCTCCAGGAGTTAAACCTGAAAAATGTCGGCGTTGTGGAGGCACAGGCATGGTTAGTTGACTGGAATAGCACACAGAGACATACATGCATTTTTTTGTTTTCTTCTGAAGTTGCAATTGCTTGAGCATCCATTTGACATGATATGGCCCCTTCATTAACTTATGCCTTTTTGCTCTTATCTCAGGCCTCCACAAGCAAAGGTATTTTTAGTATTCAGGTTACCTGTCCTCAGTGCCGTGGAACTGGCCAGTTTATATCAGTATGTACACTCATGCTTCATCTGATTCTGTTGTCCTATGCTCCTTTCATGTGTTATGGTACATGTGTTAGGCTGGGAGAAGGAACTAGGACTTAATATATTAAAAAAGAAAAAAATAAAAGAATGGATAACTGCCTTCCACACAGCTAGTTTTTTTTTTTTATTGTTAATGTGTTATTTATTGAAATACACTTCTGTCATGTGGAATTTATGTCATGGTCCTATTGGTTTTAAATTCATCAAGTTTGTTTTTCTTAGAATTGTGATGTAATTTTTCCTTACTTTATTGCTGGCACCAGAGGTTCTGCAAGTCATGCAATGGAGCTCGGGTAGTAAAAGGATCAAAATCAATCAAATTGGATGTAATGCCAGGTACCTTTCAAACTTTGAGGTCTCTTTTTTTTTTTATTTTTTTGGCAAATGGAAAACTTAGATCTCTCTTTTCTTCTTTTTTGGATAATTAGTCCTACAACACTTGCAAACTGCCATGTCCATAGGCACCCGCTAAGGCTCTACCCAACAGTGGCAAGTGTGGTCCCTTGGAATTTATTTTACCAAAATGGCAATGAAATAAAGTGTTTGAATATATACCTAATACATTTGCTGGATGCTTGTTCTTTTGTAATGTGTTTAAAGTTCATATTTTGGACTGGATTGCTAGCATGAAATGCATTTAGCCTTCCATACATTATAACACACACACTGGTGAAAAAAAGAAAAGAAGAGGTCAGCTTAATACTTGATAGGATGTAGTCCATGGACAGTTGATGTTGATCTAAACTGATTTATCTCCATGGTCTTTGCGTCTTATTTAAAGGAAGTTTGTTTTCATAGTATTCATTTCATTACAATTGACTGCCATCTATAGGAGTGGATGATAATGAAACTCTGAAGGTGTATGGAAGTGGTGGAGATGATCCTGATGGAAATCAACCTGGGGATCTTTATGTTACCATCAAGGTAAGTTGTTTATGCCCTGTTGTCACCTAAGACAAATGGATGTCAAAGCATGCCTTGTTATCTGAGATTTTTGTGCTTAAGAAACAAAAGAAAAGAACATAGAATTTTCTTTGTACTCTTATCTGATTATCAAACTTTAGAGAATACCATCAGCAAAGTTGCATGTTCATGATCCCAACGATGGGCCACGATTGATAACTTTTGTGCTGTGTTTTGTATAGATCTTAAGGTCTTCACTTGTGTTTGCAGGTACGACAAGACCCTGTTTTCCGTAGGGAAGGTTCCAACATTCATGTGGATGCCATTTTGAGTATAACTCAGGTAAATTGTACATTGATGTGGTTAAAATCAAAGAAGAAAAATGCTAGATGCATGGAGTCCCAATCAGCTGTAGCTTTCTTGAATGGTTAAGGTCTTCTCATTGGTTGATATATTTGGCTAATTGTTAAATGATGAAATAATTCTAATCATCTAAGGGTGTTGATCTTGTTGTTGCCTTAATTGTGCCTTTCATAGTTATCACCTAGTAGAGAAAGAGTAATCCATTTATCTTGTTTACTGGAGTTAATTGGGTTTGATCTTCTTCAGGCAATCCTGGGAGGAACCATCCAGGTCCCAACCCTTACTGGTGATGTTGTGTTGAAGGTTTGTTTGAAATTTTGTGAAACTAAGAAAATTGTTAGCAAGTGATCTTTTTATTGTCCTAATATGATTATTAATGTAATGGATTTACAGGTCCGCCCTGGCACCCAACCTGGTCAGAAGGTAGTTCTGAAGGGTAAAGGTGGGAAACTAATCCTGTCTTTTTTTTTTTTCTCTCTTTTTTTCACTGTCTCTCTCCTTGATCATATATATGTATGTTTGTTCGGAATGGTTATATTAATTTATTTTCTCTAGAGACTGTGTATCTCTTTCCCACAAAAAATCTTGTGTGTTTCCCGACAGGGATTAAATCAAGGAATTCATACTCATTTGGCGATCAATACGTGCACTTCAACGTCAGCATTCCAGCGTAAGTATTTATCGTCAACATTAGCTTCCTTCAAATGCAGTTTCTAATTCTGCTGGGATAGTTGCAATGTGGAGCATGATTCCCAGAAGGGTGAAAACCAATTTGCTCATGGTTGAATATTCTTATTTACAGGAACCTGACTCCCAGACAACGTGAATTAATTGAAGAATTTTCTAAAGAAGAACAAGGTGAATGTGATAAGCGTGCTGCTGCTGGAGCATCTGGGTGAAAGAACAGTCTGATGGGGAGGTGCACTTTGGCATTTGGTTATTAAGACAGGAGAATAGAAAGAGAGGAAACTGATTTTGGTAATAACTCATCCGTTTTTGCTGGCAGTTTTGTAGTACTATTAGGAGCTCTGTATTTATTGCATTAATACAGACACACTATGTGCCATCTCTATGTAAGGGTATATATAAATTTATTATTTATTTTTTTATGAAAATTCATAAATGATATCCATGACATTGTATTGAGATGGACACTATGCGAATATAAATCAAACCAAACATACTTTATTATAATTTGTGTTACCATAACCAAACCCATTCTATACCTTCGCTTAACAAGATTTAACGTCCATTGTTAATGGATTGCTGTCATACCAGCCTCAGCCTGTGTGCTGCTATCGACTAAAAGTTGAAACTCCAAAACAAAGATTTTTTCCCATTAAGCTGTAGAATTTGAATTGATTTTTTTTTCTTCTATATATATATATATATATATATGTATATATATGTATGTATGTATATCTATTTTAAAAATTGAATCCACGAGTCAGTACTTATGCTAAAAATCTACAAAAACTACCCTGGACTACACAAAACAGCTGCTTTATGCCTGCAGAACCCTATGTCAAACATAAAAAGGCTGTGGTCAGGAAGCTACTCCTTATCCCTTTACAGTCAACTTATATATCATAAAAAAAAAAACTACTCAAGTCTTCAGCTGATCCTTGAAACGAACGACCAAAACAAATTATTTTTTGCCTGTTTGCATCAGATGATAGCTATGGCTACTGACTTTATTGAAAAAATTGTAGTTCTTGGCACATCTTCCCCCCCCTAACTTGCACCAGAACAATTGACGCCCACCACCAAATGGTAAGAGTCGACCATTAACGATTAGCCTTCCAAAATTTCAAGCTGCAGGCTTCTGTTTTATTTTCTGTTTTTTAGCATCCAATGAGGTAAGGCCTGTTCCCAATCCAACTGGTGCTTCACCTCCTTGCGTAGTTGTTGGCTGCTCTTTCTTGGCATCAACTGGACCATCTATAGGATGGCCATTTGCTTCCTTCTTCTTCTCTCCAGCTTCCTCACTATTAATCGCATCTGGGGTCACTCCTGAATTGATTATGTTAAGAAGCTGAGTTAATGGTGGCAAAGCTTGGACTGGAACACCATGTGGACGAATCAACAGACCCCTGGCAGCAGCTTTTTTCCTAACTTCAGCTGCTGCGCGAGCTGCTCTTTCATCAAATCCTCGACCTCGTGGAAGAGACTCGCCCCTCACTGCTGCATTAAGTGGCATGTTGACAGAACCACTGGAACTCCCAGATCCCCCAGCTGCAGCAGCAGATTGGAACGCATGCATCAAGTCAGGATGGGCCTGCCATGCAAAATCATCAATTGTGAGAAATTGTGATTGAAGAACCTAATCCTCAAATAGAGAAATGAGAATACCCAAACCTAGCTATTAACTATAGCAATTTTCTTATCAAAGCAATTCAGTTTATATTTAAATTATGCCCAGATCTAAAATTTTCAAATAAAGGTCTCCTTGCATATTATTATTATTAATAAATGAAATCAAATTACAGATCTCCACAATCCAAGCCTCGTGAACTCGCATGGGGATTCAATGTCAGAATTTAACTCTGGAGATTTAGGCTCTATCATTCAGCAAAAAGACATACAGGCTGAGCAAAAATACCTTCAAGATATCCATAGCCTTTTGCGCAGAAGTAGCATTCAAAGCTTGCCCTTTCTGCTTTTGAGCATTCATCTGTCAATAACACATCCAAAGATTTAGGAATAAACAGTGTGTTCAAAGAGTGGATGTACCACAACAAGAATTGGCATATAATAATTTAATGGCAACACCATTTATTTACCTGAAGTTCACGCATCTTAAACGTCTTCAACCAATTTTGTGAGTCTAGTGTTCTTGAATCCTCCTCTCCAAGCTGTCTTACAAGTATGTCATATGTTTTCTTCTCATGCTGTTGGCATAAAATAACACAGCCAGTCAGTCACGTGCAAAGGAATCTTAATATGGGACATAATTCTCTGGAAAAGATACTCACCTGGTAAGAAAGCTTGAAAGCACCCATACAATTGAATGCTATAGCAAGTGCATGGTAGCATACAGCAGTTTGAATATGTTCCTCACCTAGGAGCCTCTCATTTTTTTTTAAGGCCTCTTGTAGATAGCGGAGTGCTGTGTTCATCTTTCCAATGTCTTGGTACATCATTGCAACATTTATGAAAGTTGCAGCCACATCAGGATGGTCTGGTCCAGATGACAGACTAAGTAAGAGCAATGCCCTAGACATGTGCCGTAGTGCCAGGTCTGTTTGGTTTAGACCATGGTAGAAAAGAGCCATATTGCCATAACTGCAGCAGTAAAATTTCAATGAAACTCATGAGACAGACTTTTTGGCATTCCTCAAAGGAGCTCTGACACTTGATAGAAATCCAAATGTGACACAGATTTTAAAAGACCAATAGAAGAAATAGACGACCTATGATGAGGCTCACAGTAGTTTACTGTGGCTTGTGTGCTAAAATGAGATTATTAGAGATGAAAGAGTATAGAGCAAAAAATCCATGCCTGTGAGCAGTATCAGGGTGGTCCAAGCCTAAGCAACGTTCATTTATTATTAGTTCCTTGTGCTGTTGCATTATGGCCCCAGCCATGTCTCCTGCATGATACAAAACCATGGCTAGGTATCTGAAAATTTTTGAAGTGAAAACTGTCAAGACAAGTTTGAAATTGAAGATCAAAACGAGAGAGTAGTAAATATTAACCAGAGAGCACAAATACAACAATAAACACTGCTACAATTACATCCGATAAGCTGAGCAAGAAAAAAGTTATACAACCAATGAGATCAGGTGTAACTTGAATCATTATCCATTGGTTGTTAGTATGCATACTCTTACAGTTCACTAAGAAAGAGGAAAACAAAAATCTCAAAAGGATCATAGTTTTGATAACTACCGGCAGCAATTTGCAACCTCTCGGTGCATTGGACCTGTCACCTGAAATCCATCAAGCATTATGAAAAATATACACCCAAGAATTTCCAACAGAATGAAACTGAGACAATAAAATAACTTACCTGTTGAAGTATTGAAAATGCATCGGAGAATAATGTGTAAGCTTCACTAAGCATACCCTGAAGCAAAAGATTTAACAATTCAGGGGTTCATTCAAATTGCAAAAGTATTAGATATACTATACACAGGAATCTGCAAAATATTCTATTAAATACCACAAATACCATAGAGAATCAGATGCTAAATATGCTATATTTTAAATCTGAAGCTGGCTAACATGTGCATTCAGAGTCCACTGATCAAGAAAAAAATACAAAATGGTGCTTACTTCGGCCAATTGAACCTTCCCCATCTCCACAAGATCTTTAGCTTCTGAACATACGGGAACTGAATGCTTCACCACAGGTTGGAGATTCAAGACATCTGACGCTTGGAAAGGTGTTGCAGCATTAAGATCATACTTGCGTGCAGCAATTGTTATGCCTACCTGTGAAGAGAAACAATTCTAAGCATGCTGTGGATAATTGGGATGCTTTATGGCATATCAGAGACAGTAAGTCGAACACTCAGTTACCTTTTGGCAAAGGTTGCGCACGACAGATACTTTCTTCACTCGTGATTTTGCATCTTCTGGCAACTCAAACTACCAAAAAAATAATAATAATAAAAAATAAAAATAAAAAATAAAAAAAAGGGAAAGAAGAGGAAGAAAAGAAAAGAAAAGAAGAAAAATTAGGTTAAAAATTATATTGAAACTAAATTATATACTTGGCATATTTCTGTAGCAATATACTGGTGTGATTCATCATTATCATCATCTTTTAAGACAAATCAACTTGAAGGATCTTAAATTGATGAAAAATTTCAATCAAGCATTGTTATGGGTAAACAATCATTTAAACTCTAGAAAAATATAATTAAACAAATCACTCAACTTCCAGTTTACATCTGGTGTCTATTAAGAGCATCAACACAAATAAATAGAAATAAAAATCTGATACCTGATATTTGACTTTTGCAAATTCCTGAATGTCAGACCATAAAGTTTCTGAGTTAATATTCATATATGAGGAAGTATTCTTTCTTGCAGATGCTCTGCCCTTCCACTTGGCATGTCCCTTAGAGGTTCTGCCAGAAGATAGATGAACAGTTTGGTCCTGCAAACATTTTAACATTAAAACATGTCAGGTAGCTTGTTGCAGACTTCATTATATTTTGTTAGCATCAATGCAATGAAAAAGTAGATAAATCTACCCAAAAAAAGAAAAAAAGAAAAAAAAAACCCAGGATTACAAACACCTAGAGTCTAGGACAGTTATTCTTTCACATGGGAAATACCAAAAACAGCATGTGTTTTCATCTAATTAGGCATACTTTCTTGGTGGTTTTGGACTGCATGGTAGTAGTTTTCACACCAACAGCTTGGCAATTTCCAAAGTAACAGTTCAAAAAATGTGAGATTGTGGGTCCAAGATCATGATCCTCTGTATCTCTCAAGACATCCTGCATTACCACAGACAAATGCAAGAAAGTTAACTACCGTTATAGAAGCAAAATTAAGGCAGAAAAGTTTTAACCAGAAAACAGGAACCAAATTACATGAAATCAGGAACCTTTTTGCTTCTTTTGTCACCAGCCTAGAATTGAAGTTCTTTTCAAATTTAAAAGAGAAGTACAGAAAAACTGCTCAAGAATATCAATAAATATAGATTTTTATTTTTAAAGAGACATTTCCAAGTGGTGAAATAAATGTTGATCACCTTAAGGATGTGCTTTGCAGATCGGACTACAATCTCATTAAAACAAAGATCCCATAGATGAGGTAGATGCTTGGTTCCATTAGCAACCTGGTAAAATTATGTGCATCAGAAGGTATAACTGACCAACAAAACAATGGAAAAAGAATGAGTTTGAATTTAATGTGCAATTCAACAATTTTTAATCACTTTTAATGAACTTATAAGCAAAAATCTGAAAAGGATATGTATTAAAGCAACAACAGGAACACACAGAGCTTACTTTTCCAATGTACCGAACATTAATTCCATGAGCATGAAGCGCTTCAGTCAATGTCTGGCCATCCATTGGGGAAACTTCTAGCGTGCAAAGATCTTGTATAAATTTTGGAAGAACAACATTTACAAGATATGTACTGGCCTTCCTCACATTTTCCTCATCAGCTGCAATCTCCTAATGAATATATAGGAAGGAAAAGATCTAAGATAATAACTTCACTAGTGTTGACAAGAAAGGCAAGTGGAAGCAATAGAAAACCCACCTCTTGACACCCAGCCAGTTTGAATTCAGTATAAACATTTGGGTTAAAAAGTACTCCCTCATATGATTCAGGGATTTCAGCAGGTGAAGACCCAGATTCTACTGGATCCACATTGTTTTTTCCTTCATCTTTGACATTCTATCAACCACACAGAAAAACCATGAGGTGCATGAAAGAAGATACACACATTTTACAAGTTACAGCCTTCAAAGACAAGATACTATTCTCTCTAAAATTTTAGACAAAGGAACTGACACAGATGCGGTGAAAATATAAGTTGTAGACATTTATATTCATAAACTTAATCCAAGTGAAATTAAGTATCAATTATATCATGCACCAACACGTCACTTAAAATGTGAACCATATCTCTCTCAAGAGGATTTAAAATTTAAAACACAGACATTCTACCTCCTATCAGGAGAGCCTTACCTGATGAACATATGAATTTGCAGCTATATTGCCCTCAGTCCTAGTTGGCTCTTCAGCACTAGCAGCTTTGGAAGAATCAGCAGGTAGCTTAACCTCTCCTTCAGATTTAGGCCTACCATTTGTCCTTTCAGCAGCTTGGGCCTTCTCCAATTAATAAAAAAAAAAAACAACATTAAAAATGAAACATGAAGAGCAAATTTTAAGAATGGTTTCATTGCAATCACATACCTGGAAAAATGCAGTAATTAGTTCTGGTCTCAAAATACAAAACCGGGATCCAGGTCCAGTATAATTTGCATCACGAGGAGTCACTCTCATTAAATCCAGAAGATAATGCCTGATTGAAAAACAAAGTTAGATAACATAAACAAGAAAATAGTAAGATGAGAATAGCAAAATACTATCAGTTAATTAGACATTCCAGTTATACTATCTTCTAACTCCAACCATAAACCTTGCTACATAAGATAAAAGCTCAATCACCTGTCATCACTACCAACAATGCCCTTGCATTCCACTGGTGCAGCCAACTTAAAAACATTGCCAGATCCATCAACGACAGTGTGTTCCTTCAAATGAAGAAGCTTGGCAGCCTCTAACACCTAAAGAAACATAGGAGTTAGTGCCCAAGGAGAAGAAAATCAATTTGATTTAAAGAAACTAAGAATCCAGTTACAAACACCAGATTTGAGATTTTGTGAAAACCTTAAGCTTGAAATGTATGACTGTGACACCATAGATGAAATAGCCAGTGAATGTTGAGAGAAAATTGCACAAATACACACGACTATTGAATTAGAGCAACCTGACAGGCTTTAGTTTCATTCATTCTTATTTTCTTACCTTAGAGTGAAAATCCTCATTCCAGCATATTTTCTTGCCATTGTCAACAGAACCATACAAGAGAGAGTCTGATTTGTCCCCTTGAAGAATGCCAGGTAAGACAGTCTAAAAAAGATGTAGCAGATTAAAATTAACAGATAAAACTAAGCAACTAAGCATTAGTGGAGAGGAAAACCAAATATTCCAACATCAATTTCCCATAAAATGGCAGGACCTTGATAATTACCTGAGCTACAACTCTATGACCCCTGTAATCTATTATGGCCATAGCAAGATTATATAATCCAGGGACATCAGCTTCCTGGTAGGCTTTGGTACCTTTCAAATCATTATTTGCAGAGGCATATGTAGCCTGCTCATTCTCAGCCAATGGTGTCTCAGAGGAGCCCGGAGATGATTCTATTAAACCATCACCGTCTACCACATTCAATCCACAAAAATTCTCCCCGTTTGGAACTGCACCATCTCCGTGTGGTATATCATTAGATAGTTTATCAGATAAACTAAGTGTAGCATTTCTGCTCTGAATGTTTGAATTACTATCTGATGCTTGCTTTCTGGATACTTGTTCAAGGTCAGCATCCACAGCAAAGCTGAAGAAAATGTTATTGTGAACATACCTAAAATCAAAAATAAAATATAAAAAGCTGTTAATCCAACAATAGGGACAAATAATAACTCATAAAGGAACAATATGACAAGATAAATAACAATAATAATAATAAAGTAATAAAAAATACAATAGGATATGTGTACGAGGTCATCCCAAACTACATAATGAAGCATGCCAATATATTGAAAAATCATTGCTTAGTAATAGTATGTCACAGATCTAAGAACAAAAACCTTTGTCGAGTGATGAAAGGATTTGGGTTAACATGGGAATTAAAAAATAAGTGTTCACTATTAATAACAACTGACATTGGAAAGGGATACGTGAAATATTTTACTTTGTTTGCAAAGCATCCTAAACAAATCCACAAATAAAAATAAAATAATTGAGTAAATCAGTAGAATTATTTTATGGCATACTGACATGTGAAAGCACTCTGGATCCGTTGGATTAATAGGAGGTACACATCTGCTGATGACCCCAACAGCCCCACTAATTGCTGCGTCAACAAAGTCAGAAGTCACTTTGTAGAGAGCCCTAGCTCGCAAAATCCTGCAATAAAATCATCTCAATGAGCTACAGGAAGCAGAAAGCAGAACGGCAGAGACAAAACATGTAAGGAGACCAGTTCATAAAGATTTGACTCAACTAGAGATCAAAAATACCTCTCCTGAGGATTTGTGTGGGGAAATTCCCGACAAGATTGCAATTCCTCATTCCAATCTCTTTGCATGCCAATCAACTCACTACCATATGAAATAGTCAATGCCTCCTCAGTTCTTGCTGCATCACGTTGGTGATCTTGAAAACAATAGGAACCAAAATAATGTCATTAAAGTGAATTAATATATAACATCAAACCCATATAAGCCAACTCAAATTCTACAATAGATCCGTCTTCCCCAGGGTTTCAGTGAGAGAACTACAGCATGGGCTGAAACACCACATAACAACTCTGGTAATTTAAACTTTTTTAATATCTCTCATAGACCATATTAATCCAGCATTAATGTAGTTGATTTCAAATTTTCAATAAGCAAGTAACACCACCATATAAAGCACCATTTCTAACAATATCTATCATGAGAAAAAAATATAAAAACTATTATAGAAGTTCAAGGTAACAAAAGAAGTAGCTTTGTTTAGAAGGTAATAGGCCCCGAGTTGGTAAAAAAAACATATCAAGAATCTGACCATAGGGGGAAAAGTGATGATCCAACCAGAGAAATATCAAATAACTTAAAACAAGAATTAAGTTACCAGGAACAGGATATGATCCCAGCCATGAATTTGGCGGCAGAAGGGATTGAACATTTTCAAAAGGATGTGCAGAGGCCTTCTGCTCCATAATTTCATGAAAAGCTTCAAAATGTAAATGGAAAAGGAAAATATTATTGGACAGTGGCATAAGCATATCAAGCATTAAAACAACGTGCATATGTTTTAACCATGTTCAGCCACCTTTTTTGAACTTGGAGCTGATTTTTTGCAGAAGTCCAACAAGTGTTGTTGCTTCAGAATTGGTTCTACTTGGCCTAGGATCAAGTATGTTCCCGGTACTTGAATTGACATAAAATGTCTTTGTGGTTCCCGTAATACAGTATTTGTTACCTTCCAATGTTATTACGTCCAAATAAACCAAATCTCCCACAAGCCTGCTCCCAACAAAATGCTGTTCTTAGGCTGCTGATACATATTTCAAGTTGTCTTTTAAGTAAGTTGATATGAGTAACGTAGAGAAGATAAACCATAGTTTACCTTCGATAACTTGGTGGAGGATTAAAAGATGAAAAAACAATGCACTCCACACATTTGATCTCTTTTGAAGATGACAATAGCAATTTACCCGATGAACCAGCAACATCCTCCATAAAACCCAGCCCATCAAGTTCTGATACCTCACTTTTTGCAACATCTAGATAACAATTACATCCAAAGACAAGTTCATCAAAATCATCTCCATAATCAGTGTTGAAAAAAAAAAAAAAAAAGGTTTGAAATGTGATTTAAGGTCGAATTTGCATACCTCCTACATTTGCAGTTTTATTTTGTAGTCTCTCATACTGCAAAGCAAGTGATGTTGAGAGCGAGGCATGAAGTGTAGAAAGGGATAGTAAATCTCTTGTGCGATTAACATGTGCTCTGATAGATCTATCATCATATGTAGCTGCAACAGTGATAATAACATGATAGTCTGCAAATACATCTTAAATTCAGAAAACATTAAAATGTTTTTCTTGCATACCGGCAACCATCTCCAAGGTGCACCCTCCAGTGGTGATGTCAGCTACTTGAGAAATTTCATTGTAATCTTCCAGATGATGAGTTGAACCATTCTTTGTATGCAGCAGTAAGTCATAGCATGTGAAGTAACATGTTTCCGATGCATCAAGAAGGAACTGTCTTATGTCCATAACAGAATCTCCCGGATTTAACTGCAAATGCAAAACAATTAGCAGTTGAATTCAAAGACATGGGATGGGGGGAAGAGTTTTGTGATCAAGTGACTTACTTGTAGTTCAACCTTCTCACTGCTCTGTGTTTTCACAGAGACAGGATAAAGATGAAGGTCACCTGTATTAGGATGAATAAATAACAATAAATAATTAGTCTTGACAGAAAGTGGATAGTGAGTTCTGCTGAAGAAAAACGTTAGCATACGCAGAAGACCATTACGGTTAGGTTTGCAAGCAACAAGATATAAATTGATATGTAATAGAATTTTGAAAAAAAAGGGAAAAAAGAATGCAAGGGCATTGAGAAGTTAACCTTGGTTGGGTGAATTATGAGGTTGAGGGGTGGTGGATTCTGGAATGGAAGCAGATGTGTTTGTTGTGTGTGGAACAGCAGCAGCATTGGCATCATTTTTAGAGGGCTGAGAAGGTAGCACTGTAGGTTCTGAAGAAGTCTGTGACTGCAACCCTCTC
>BPVZ01000002.1:6897111-6907765 GCA_020521535.1 Rubroshorea leprosula | reverse complement strand
CAGATTTAGCAACTCATTTTGTAAAAAAGCATTTCTTTCTCTTACAAGTCTTTTGAAGACGCAAATTTCATTTTAAACCAATGTTCTTCTAGTCATCTGCAAGGACATCGACTGCAAAAAAAAAAAAAAAAGAGTCGTTTGAAAAATCTTTTTCTTTTTTGTTTTTTAGCAAAGCAAGAAGGACGTCCGCATTTAGATTCTATTGTTTGAAGATTTTTTAGGAAACACTCTCAAAAATAATAAATAAAAAAAAAGAAAAGAAAAAAAAATCAAGTAGAAAACCAGCCCTTTATCCCGTATTTCTCATCTATGGTATACTACTTTTTATTCGTTCTTGATGGTTTTGTTTATGCATTTCTCTTGCAAGCAAATAACAAAACCACAATATAATTAATATATAAGCATTAAACCAAAGCAACCCCTAAAATGCACACCATCTCATCATCCAGGCTATGTATGGAACTTTATTCAGATCACATGAAAAGGTTTCAAATAGTCTTACATCTCGCCACAATATTACATGATGTGAATTAAAACGATCAAACTTACAAACTCCCAACAATAGTCTTCCACCATATGCAAAATGTGGCGGGCCATAAAAAAACCCAATAATCATCACATCTCCAAAAATCCAACACAAGAACAGACTTAACAAACATTTCTAAATCTATGCACCTAGGAAACCTAAAGGAGATTAATTCTCCTCATCACCTAAGCCAAAAAGACGTCCCATCAAATATAAGGCCATTCCAATTCCTTCTTCATCGTCTTCTACTGTAAAATCATCATAATCTGATTCATCATCCCAATCCCATAAATCTTCAACGTCCAAGCTCTCAAACATATCATCAAAAAATGAGAACATTTCCATATCATTGGATCTGCGATGAGAAGGCATGCGAGGAGGTGGCCTGTGATGTTTCCATGCATATGAACCTGGCTTGACCTTATGCTGGAACACAACACAACAGCAACCCATTAAAGGAATCATTGGAACTAATGCTATCTAAGAAAATGGCATACAAAAGATGCAAAATTCACAAGAACGAAAACCATAAAAAGCCCCACCTACTCACAAAGAAAAGCAGATTTTCCCTAGCCTTTTACTGAAATTAGCAACCAAACCAGGAATAAAGGGGGATGGGGGATAACTAGGTTCACATACCTATGAAAGAAACAACCAGAAGAGAAGCCAAGAAAACAGCTTAAAGATACAAATTATAGATAGTGGCATAGTGCATGTGGAGTTCTAAAGTGGAAAGATAGTTTGGACCTTTGATGTTCTTTCTACTGGAACACTTTGTGATGCATGTTCGTTTCCTTAGGATTAAAAAAGAGAGAAATAGAGTGATGAAATCACACATCCAAAAAATGGCCTCTAAATTCTGACAAATTTAATTAAGTTATCATCAGTACTTTTGTCCTGATTATAATAGTTCACTCAAAATGCTAGTCTTATCCCCCATCAACTAAGTTGACATTTTAACCTTTTTTTAATGAACTATTGTGCCAATGAATGTTTTATAATTAGTCAGTCAAATATGATGAATGGCATGGGAAGTTTATGACCTCAATTTTACTAATAAATTCAACAGCAGAATTCATCAATTTATGTGAAAGCATATAAAATGCAATTGAGAAACATTCGCATTTCTCCTGATCTATGTTTCATAGCATTATCACCAAGACAAATTCAATACAGTTTTGTAGTCAGTTAGATAAACTCCTGTCCAGTTGCCTCATCTATGCTCCCAACTCCCCATCAATGAGCCATTGCTTTTTAAGGTAATTAGGATAAAGACTAGTGAAGCCAAATGTTGAGAATAAAGCCTGTTATTTTCCTAACGACCAAAACACTTCAAGTAAATGACTTATTTTACCTTGTAGAAACAACTGGTCCCAAAGGGGCAGTTTCCATTTCCAAACTTGAAGTGCTTGCAATCTATCAATCTGCAAAGTCAAAGATAATATGAATAATTGTCAAATGAAAATGTACTACAGATTCAGAAATCCATAATTTCTATATAATTAATCTATTTTTATCCTCGTAAATTCTCATATCCAAAAGCTTGTAAACTTGTCCAAACAGATCCAGTGCAACTCAACAGATCAAGTTTACCCAGGGGATTACAACCCCTCCCTTCCCAAGAGCATGAGTATAAAGCTTGAAATTTTATGACAAACCTAAAAGCTGTATATAGCTCTAGATTACCTCAGTTTAGCTTTGTAGGTATCAATAATTTCCTGCTTCTCTTCAGGTGTGGAAAACCAAACGCTGCTAGGAATGACAAAGTAGGATATCTTACGACAAACTGGGCATGACCTGCATGCAGTATTGGGATCCACCCTGGAGGATTGTGAACTGCTGCGCCAATTCCTAATACAGGATATACAGAATGAATGATCACATTCCGAAAGAATCCCAAACTTCCTTTCAGCTGGAGTGGACTTGGATAATACACGCTCCAGGCACACACTACATTCTATTTCTTGACTCCGTTTCAGTGCCTCATCATGCCTTTTCCTTTTCTCACAGGCTCTAATATGTTGTTCCCTTTCTTGAGGTATGAAAGGATGCAAGAAATGTTTCCCACAGGTCGGACACAAATCTTCATGCACGGAAGGGTATTTTTCTGGATGAGGACAATTACCAGCAGCAGCAGAAGGGCAGAAAGATTGATGAGCTGGTCTAAGATTACTGGCATTATCTGTAGATTCCATACTCCGGGGAGACATGGTAGAAGCAGTTGGAACCGAAATTTCGGTAGTTGGCGTGGTTCTTGAAGGACGAGGTAGAGGTAGAGGTAGTGTTGAGGATGATGAAGTGGGTGTATCTGAATGTGACACCTTAACATGTTCATATCTGCATCGACTACCATAAGAGCACATTCCTTTTTGATAGTAGATGCAAATCTGCAAGCAGTGATCCAACCAATAATAAAATATGAGATCATTAAATACAGAAGTAGTAGTAGGAGTAGTAGACGTCTTACATTATTTGATGAAACCCTTCGACGATGGTGAGAAAACTCACAATGCTCCCCTTTCAGGCATGTTCCCTGGGCATAGAACTTGCAAACAACCCTGGAATGATTGTGAAAAAGAATCATAAAAATCACTACTTTCCTCTTGAAAAGTAATGATAAAAATTAAAGACTCCAATTCAATTCAACCAAAATGAAAAAAACTATATTCTTGATATTTTTAAGCAATTGATAGAGAACCATTGAATCAAATCAAGATCAAGAAATCGATTAAATTGAATTTCAAATTGAACAATTACATGATCGGAGAAAACAATTTTACCTCTTTGACATGGATAGCGAGGCGAATCGAAACAGGGCAGGTAGCAGGCACCCCAAATTTCTTCTCAACTTCTGCTTTAGGGTTCGTTTTTTGGCAGTCGGTTTTTCACCCCTTCCCACCGCCCTTCCCTTTATATCGACAGTCCTCTTTCTTCCTCCTTCCTTGCGAAGTGAGACTACCTTGGGTTGACTGGGCAGTCGCGAAATTCTACCGCAACCTCGAGTGGATTAAAAAATAATAAATAAAAAATAAAAAGCTTTGGGATTCAGTTGGTTTTAAAAAAAAAAAGTTCTGGAACCTATTTTAAAATCCCAGTTTAAGCTTAGGGACGTATCTGAAAAAAAAAATTTTGGATAAGGGAAATCGGAGAAGATAACAAAGCAGCCAGAGTATTTAGGGAATGAATATGAACCACATCCACTGATGATCCACTCCGCTCCCAAGATGGCCATGGCCACGCTACGTTCTCCCTCACCCATTCTCTCCTCCACCACCAAACCCAAAACCCCACAAACACAAGTCCCACTCTGCATCAAATCACCAGGATCGCTCAAGGCCACATTGGCGACCAGCCTAGCCACCGCCACTCTCCTCCTAACCCCCTTTCCGAATCCCTCCCTTTCCCTGCCCCCCTCATCAGAAACACCGTCCTACACCATCTACTACGGCACAGCAGCCAGCGCCGCTAATTATGGAGGATACGGGGGAAATTCCGACAAGAAAGCGTCGGCGGAGTACGTGTACGATGTCCCAGATGGATGGAAAGAACGACTGGTGTCCAAAGTGGAAAAGGGGACTAACGGAACGGATAGTGAATTCTACAATCCGAAGAAGAAGCAGGAAAAGGAGTACTTGACATTCTTGGCAGGATTCAGACAACTGGCCCCCAAAGATGTGGTTTTGAATAATCTGGCGCTGTCGGATGTGGAGCTGCAAGATTTGATTGCAGGAGCAGAGAGTCTGGAATCGGAGGAGAAGAAAGATGAAAATGGGCAGATTTATTATGTGTACGAGATTGATGGGGTTGGAAAACACAGTTTGATATCGGTTACTTGTGCAAGGAACAAGCTTTATGCTCATTTTGTGAATGCACCCATGCCCGAGTGGAACCGTGACCAAGACACCTTGAGGCATCTTCATCAATCCTTCAAGACTGTTGGCAACGCCTCCTCTTGATGCTTGACTCTTTTCATGTTGTACTAGCTAGTAGTTATAGTATTGTATTAGTTTTAAAAATTGAGCTCAATTTTGTTTCAACAGCAATGCATTTCGAATGGAGTTTCTAGTACAAACAATTAATAATATATCATATAACCAAGACTGCAAAGAAAGAAGGTCCATCTTCATCTTTTCCATTTTTTTTTTTTCTCTTCCAGTTCCACTCTCTGCATCCTGTCCTGTGTTTGGTGATTTGGTCTCTTGTTTTATGGACCGGCCCATTTATTCTTTAACCGATGAGAATAAGTTTTGGGCTTTTCTAGACCCTACCACTACTACCACACAAGTTATTTATTTATTTTTTTAATGATAAAAAAACATAGTTAGTAAATTAGTATCTGTTTGAAAAGTAATCGAGGTATCGATGTGATGATTATGTGCTACATTCCATCTTACTTTTCACATAAAAAAACGTGACCACTTCGACCACACGGGAAAATGCTACTACTACACAAATTTGATTACAAATCAACATCGATTCTTTTTATACCAAAAAGGGGCAATACCACATTCATTTTCTTTTACTACATGAAATTTTATTCTTATTATTATTTTGTTGAAACTAGAAAATGTCTGTTTCTCCTGTTTATTTAAGACTGCATAAGGTGCCATTTAATTGCGTAAGCGATCAATATTAGTAACTACTTTCTTAATTTTAGTTATAGTTTGATTTCTATAATTCCATTTGGTGCAGACATACTTATAAATAATCGTTGCCAAATGTCAATAATTTCAGCAGTCTCCCTATCAATATTCATAGGTTGTATTTATAAAAGCTTGCAATGGATAATTAAATGCCAATACTATAGTTACAACATTATGTAGGGTTGTAAACTTACAATCATAATGTAATATTAAATAAATTTAATATAATATTAAATGAATAAATACATACAATATAATGAGTTAACCCTCAAATGAAAAAAGTTATTTATATAACAACACATCTTATTATAGACTTACAATATTACATACTTACAATATTACATGATATTATAACTATAATATTTTTTATGATTAAAAGATTATAATTGATGGCCAAACCATTTAATTAATTTATTCAATGATAGTAATCTTTTCTATATGAAGATAAGAGGTTTAAGCTCAGTGTATCCTAGTTAGATGTTGAATGGATGACTAGAAGTTACTTCTTCTTCCTTTTTCATTTTTTCTTTCTTTTTTTTTGTACTAAATCCCTCTGTCCAAAAGTTATATTAACTTCTAATTAATCTGAAATCAAATCAAGTCAAACTTTATAAGAAGGAACTCTTCCATTACTTCTTTCTCCATTTATAAGAGTCAAATTCAATAATTTATTTAAAAGAAACTGAACTCTTTCTATTTAAACCAACAAATCATTGATTACTAAAACTTACTTCTTATCGTGCAAATTCATTTTTTTTAAACAATTAATTCATTTATATGGTGAGGGAATAATGTGTGCATGTGAAAACTTCTTTTTTTTTTACCAAATTAAGAAATATATTTATTACACAAAATATCTTTATTTATGTGTACGTAGTTTTTAGTAATTAGAGTATTAGCTGCTTAATATTACAAATATTTAAATCTTTTAAAATCAAGAGTTTTAAGTTAATAAATATCAACTAAACTAAACTCTTATTAAACTCTTATTGGTTTTATTTATTCCCACGCAAAGGAATGTACATTCTTGTTACCAGCAAGGCCAGAGGTAAAAAAGTTACAATACCCTTTAAGCAGTTATCAATATTGTAGAAACACTTTGCACATCTTCTCTCTTAATTCTTCCATAAAAATGGATGAATTTATGGTACAGAAAATGGGTCTAACTACATATATAACAAAGCAATCGAATTGGAGACACAAAGCATATATGCAAAACATTAAACATAAAAGCAATAACTTTATGATCTGTCACGAACTATATATATAAATATAGACATATAGAGAAAACCCAATTAAGGCCAGCTTAATCCAACCAACTGATGATAAAATTAATTAATTACACCTGCAGGTTATTGTTTCCAGATGGGAGCCTCATCAACAAGCTCAACTTCATCAGATCCCTGTTCCTGATCATCTTCAGCTTCCAGGTAAATATTATCACTCCAAAAGGCGCCTGCATGTCCCTGGCCAAATGCCCTGATGTGGTCCTTTAGAGACCTCTTGTGCTTAAAATCAGAGCCACAAATACAATACCAAACCTTTCCACAGTTCTTCTCATGGGTTCTCCAGTCTCCTTTCACCGCAAATGGCTTGCCACATTTTCTGCAGGTAAACCGCTTAACTCCATGCTTTCTCTTGTAGTGTGTTTGGAGTGTTCTAAAATCTTTGAGCGGTCTTGCTCTTGGATGATCAATGTTGTGCTTGCACCCTGGTACACAGCAGTAGCATGGGAGCCTAAGCATGGCTGTTGGTTGAGTTCCTCTTAGAGAATCAGGTCCTTTTCTGTACTGAGACCCATGTCCCCACATATGCATCTGCACAATTAAACCCAATATATATAATTTTATATCTATGTCTTAATTTGCAACCGGTTAATTTAGGAGGAGTTGAAACCTTAATTAATTTGCTATATATACAATATAATTAGCTTATTTGACAGTATATATATAAAATGATTAAGAAGTCAATCCACAACAGGAAGAATCATTAAAATGAAGATTTAGATGCTAGGGTTTGTTAGTGAAAACATTTTTAGGGTAACTAGGGAATTATCAGTTTCTTTAATCTTTTTACCAATAATAATTCTAATTCTAATGCCATATTTTTTACAGAATGGAGAAGGAGGGTGTCAGAGTGACCTAGTGTTGTTTGTAATTAATGAGCAAAGACATCTGAATTTCAGTCCACGCACTGCCTTTTGCTTCAACTGCAGCGTTGATAAGTCAATTTTAAGCGTGCAGTGCTTCAAAAGAGATTGAAGGATTCTCATGTTCATCTCATGGGTTGTTAATTGATAAAAATTCAGACTGAAACCATCTTAATTTATATGAGATATATACTACTACCATTAAAAATAATGTCTTGCTTTATATAGTAGTAACCTATTTGCTATTGTGTTTGCACACAATTCAAAGTTAATACCAAATCATCATCAACAACTAACTTAAATCTCACCTGGTCAGACCATTGGTCATCAATTACATATATCTATATATCAACCAAAGACAATATATTGCAACATAATTTATATAAATTATATTTGATCAAAAAACAAATTACTACCATATATAAAAGATTAAGGGGAGAGAGAGAAAGAGAGAGAGAACATGCAAATAGGCATATATAGATACCTGAAGATTGTTATATCTGTTGAAGGTCTTGGAACAAACAGAACATGAAAACTGTGTAGGACCGATGAGAATCTGGGTAGGAGTAGGAATCCAATACTGTCCCTTGCTTCGCCTTTCCAAAGGGTACCCAGAAATTGCACTTGCACTCACCATACTCATCTCTCCTTCCTTATCCACCAAATCTGCACATGGGGAGACCTTAGATCCCACCAGATCAGAGCTACTAGGGCTTGGAAGACCAATTTGTAGTGCAACAGCGACATGATCAGAAAAATGGCTCTTCTCCTCTTCCATGGAACTAGTTGAGGATTCCTTGTCTTCTTGTCTTGTGGTGGGGCTCAAATAGTTGATCAGGGGAAGAACCTCTTTGGAGGCAGGTGGTGATGAGGAAGAAGGATGATGAGGTTGATTTTGATGAGTACAATAATTACAACAGTACTTCTTGTTGATGATGAAGTTATTTGTGAAAGCAGGTGGTGGAGTACTAGCATTGGAATTTGAGTAAGAAAGGAAATAAGAGTAGTGAGGATTGAGGGGCATGAAATTGAAACATCCAGTACTCAAGAGTTTGGAACATGGATCTGCCATGGTTGGATTAAATGAAGCTTCAGATTAGATTGGGAAATTTAAGAGGACGGTTAGTACCTTGGCTATGACTCATGACTCATATTTATACAAGCACATGAGTCAGAAATAGAGGAAATTAAAACAACCATTTTGATTTTGAGGGTTATAATTAATTCTACAGTGGGGGAAAGACAGAAAGTCAAGAAATTACCCTACCCGGCAAAGATGTAAAATTAGAGGTTGTATGTATGTGTAAGAACTACTACTAACTCATAAAGAAAGAGTACTGATGAGTAAATAATGCCAAAGACAGAGTCAGAGATTGGACTTTAATTTGAAGGCTTTTCCCCCAACTCTCCCTCCATCCTCTCTCTTTCTCTTCTCTTGAGAGTGGAACATTTTTTGATTTAAAAAAAAAAAAACTTACAATTATTCTGTACTGGTTTTTGACTTAAAATTTATTTTTAATTAAATATTGTTATTTTACATTTTAATATGAGTCTTCTATTTATTAGTTTATATTGAATTAAATTATAAAATAAAATGTTTATTTTTTATTTAACAATTATTGTTGTATAATTTGTTCCTGTATAACATGTATAATAATTTTTTACTTTAAAAATAAAATTATTATTATTATTATTTCGGACGGAGAGATGGTAATATTATTTTTCTATGGGAGCAACAAATTGGGTTCCACTTTTTAGCGAAATCCAGCATCTGCATTGGTAGAAGGCCTAACAAATGAAAAAAAAAAGGGCATCTGCATTGGTCGGTGTGACCAGTGTTTCATAGTCATGTACAATCTTGAAGACAAATACTGTTCCTCCATATTCACAGATTTCCATCCCTTTTGTCTTGATTTCCCTTTAGATTTTAGAATAATTAATTACACCTGCTTTTCTTTTAATTAATCTTTTTATTAATTAATCAGGCCTGCCACTTCTCAAGTTCTCTCTTTTTTTTTTTTTGACAAGTCTTCTCAAGTTCTCATCACTGGTAATTACACCATATGATAAGACACTATTCCCTGTTAAACATATAGAAGATGTATGTATCATAAAAAAAAAAAAAATTAGCATTTTTTATGCTAGAGTTGTCTGTTTAGCATTTTTTTTTTTCCTTTTTGAAATAAGAGAATTTTTGCATGGAAGATTTGTAGTGCCTGGATGTACCCAGAACTCAAATTTTCATGTCTTAACACTTTCCCATCAACGGGATTGTTGGACGTCTATATGTTTAGCAATATTTCAAGTTTTTTCTCCATTCTTCATATATATGAAATTAATATACATTATACTTTTTTTTTTTTCTCTGGAACTGAGAGAAATTGCAGCATTAAAGAGAGAGAGAGAGAAAGGAGATACAAGAAAATTAAACTCTGATGATATAAATAGAACATCTATACAATAGCAACACAAGCCACGGGCAAAGTTTTAGTATACATTATAATATGTGGAAAGAAGAATAAGAAGAATCCAATTATGTACTACATGTTTCACAATCAACAAGTGCTATTCATTGTATTCATCAAAGACAATGACGTTCACATTAATTAATTAAATCGTTTTCAATAACACCTACATACAGAAGCTTATAGCGTTAACATAATACGAACCAACACGTGGAACTGATATCCAGCATAACATGATGAGATTGGAGAGATTAAATTAAAGAGATGGCCTCTACCTGCTGTGTTTGTTGGCTTTAATAAAAATCTGCCGCGTGGAACCCAAAATGTAAAGCTACCATGAAATAATTAACATTACCAGATCTGAGGTTTGTGGCCACTCACTAGCTATGTAGCAGCATATATATGCATGTGATTGTGAGACCCAAAATGTAAATGAGACATTTATTTTTATTATTATTTTAAAATTATATGATAAAAAGATAATTTTTTTTCATTTATTATCTTATTTTATCACATGTTATATAATTTGAATTAAAATTTTTTTTTATTAAATGTAAATTATTACTGAACTGTTTAAATTATTAACAATGAGACATATTATTGGTTATGGATAATAATTAGTATATCCTTTGATTCACTATATTTTACAATATAATTATTAAAAAATTATTAATGAGTATTATTTTTTAATTAAAACAAAAAAACTTTAAATTCAAATTACATAATAGGTAAATAATATATATATTTTTTTATAAAAAGAACACAATCCAAGATTTTATATATATATATATATATATATTTTGTATTTGGAAGCTCAAGGGAATGGGACATGGCTGGAGCGGAGTGGAGACAATTTGATTCTAAGGTACTG
>BPVZ01000002.1:6878527-6892017 GCA_020521535.1 Rubroshorea leprosula | reverse complement strand
TTTTTTATCTTCGATCCACACTGAATCAATTGTTGTTATTGATCCATTTGTTAGTTTAAGGTGTTTATCTATTCATTTTTCAATTTGATCTGTTTTTTTGTTTCTGATTTTGGATTGTATTGAAATGTTGTCGGATGTGTAGATTTTATTATGTTGAATGATTGATTTTCTGTTTTTGATATTCATTAATTCGTTCCTATTCTCTCAATTCGCATTTCACTGTTTTTATCTATCGCTGTTCGATTAGATCTGTTCATTTCTGGTTCGTGTGTGTCAGTGATCTTCGTTCCATCTGATCTTTTGATTCGTGTTATTCTTGTAAAAATCTGGACGTTGACTCGTTAGTTCTCTAATTTCTGAAAAAAAAAAAAAATAATAATAAAGTTAGATTGTTTGATGTTAGTGTCTGTTTCCTGTGTATTCGGAGGTATATTTTCACTCTATCTAAACATGGAATGTATTCTGTTGAATATTTTGGTGATATTTTTATTCCGTTCTATTTGTGATATCTCGTGTCCAAGTAGTGATTTTTAAACTGTTGCTCTAATTTTTTTTCTTGCTTGCTGATCCTATTGTTTTTTTTTTCCCCCATATTATGAAGATTTGTGCGATGCTCATTTATGGTTTTGCCTTTTGTTGTGCGAGGTGTTTATCTTTCTTCTTGTTCTTCTAGTATATCTTTCCTCACTGTCAGTGTATGTATCCCTGCAGGACGTTATGGATCAGGTTCAACATCCGACTGTCATGCACAAGGTAGCTGGTCAGTTCCTTTGTCAAGATCTTCAGGGGTATGATGGGACTGTCAGGAGGCCTGCTATCTACCAAAGCCGTGCTGCATATGGGAATTACTCCAATGCTGCACTGCAGTACCCATTGGTGCAGTCGTGCAGAGCCGGTGCTGGCCTGCCTATGGTTCCATCCACAGCATCCAGTGTTGTTGTACAAGCCCCTTCAGAGAAAGGTGTTGCCAGCTTTGCTATTGATTTCCTTATGGGTGGAGTTTCTGCTGCTGTGTCAAAAACTGCTGCCGCTCCCATTGAGCGTGTCAAGCTTTTGATTCAGAACCAGGATGAGATGATTAAAACTGGAAGGCTTTCTGAACCCTACAAGGGCATTGGTGACTGCTTCAAGCGAACCATGCAGGATGAAGGGATGGTTTCACTATGGAGAGGAAACACTGCCAATGTGATTCGTTATTTTCCAACCCAGGTCAGCAACTAATAGCTTTTGTTTCCGTTGATTTTGTTATGTTTACTGCTCTTGTATTTGATTTACACAGCAATTTCCATTTTGCAACAGGCCTTGAACTTTGCATTCAAGGATTACTTCAAGAGGCTTTTCAACTTCAAGAAAGACAAGGATGGTTACTGGAAATGGTTTGCTGGTAACTTGGCATCAGGAGGTGCAGCTGGTGCTTCTTCCCTTCTCTTTGTCTACTCCTTGGATTATGCACGAACCCGTCTTGCCAATGATGCAAAGGCAGCAAAAAAGGGAGGAGAGAGGCAATTTAATGGCCTCGTTGATGTCTACAGGAAGACATTAGCAAGTGATGGTGTTGCTGGGCTTTACCGTGGGTTCAACATTTCTTGTGTTGGAATCATTGTTTACCGTGGTCTGTACTTTGGAATGTACGACTCTTTGAAACCTGTGGTCTTGACTGGAAGTTTGCAGGTTAGTGTATCTTTTTTTTCTTATGCTCATGTTCTTTAGATCAACTACTCTGTGAGGAGTTATTCCCTGTCATCTTGTTATGTCTTTCTTCCCTTATCATCATTGTTTGTTTGATGATGCTTTGAATGTTCCCCGGATCTATGTCTACTTCCATTAAAGTAGTATAGAAGAAATGCAAAGCTATCCTGAGTGACCTTCTTGGAAATTCTACATGTATTTAGTCTATTCAAGCTAGGATTATTTTATATGGTTATAGAGCTGGTTAATTTTGCTTATTATGTTAAATTGTACATCTAGTTAGTCTAGACATGCAAAAAACCTTTCTGTTCTAAAAGGCCATTTGACTGGATTATTGAAATCACATTTTAAATTGTGGCCCAAAAAAAAGAAAAAAAGGAGAGAGAACTTACATTTTGATTTCTCTTTTGAATTTTTCAGGATAGCTTCTTTGCTAGCTTTGCACTTGGTTGGCTCATCACAAATGGTGCTGGCCTTGCATCCTACCCAATTGACACTGTTCGGAGAAGAATGATGATGACCTCTGGGGAAGCCGTCAAATACAAGAGCTCACTTGATGCTTTCTCTCAGATATTGAAGAATGAGGGTGCCAAGTCCCTCTTCAAGGGTGCTGGAGCCAATATTCTCCGTGCCGTTGCTGGTGCTGGTGTGCTGGCTGGTTATGACAAATTGCAGTTGATTGTGTTTGGAAAGAAGTATGGGTCTGGTGGTGCTTAATTTTGGATCGATACCCCTTTTGTTTCCTTTAATGTTAGATGGTGATGAAAATCCCAACTTTTGAGAATTTATCCCGGGAAAATTTTCATTGAATAATTTATCGGGATTAATCCCGAAACAATTATTATTTTTTGACGGACGTTCCGAATTTTGAAACCTGACAATGTTTATGGCCAATGCCATTGCAGAAGCAATGGAGTTTTTCATGATATTGATTTTGTTGTCTATGATGTTTGAAGCTGGTATCTGTTTTTTACTTATATTATCGTAATCTTGCCTAGGCTTTTTCTTTTCTCCTTTTTTTTTTTTTTTTTGTGTGTGTTTTTGGTCCAAGTTTGTATAGTTTTTCTCTTTTTATGAATTGACTAACCACCGTTGCTGTGTTAAACTTTTTGTATATTAGCTGAAAAGCTTGTAATTGCCCTCGCAGCTTTGGCTGCGATGGTCCGGGCACACCATACTTTTGGTAACTACTAAAGTTCTAACTGCTGCAATAAGAGCTTCTTTATTTCCCTTTCCCTAATTTCCTCTCTGTTCAAAAAAAAAAAAAAAAAAAAGCGCTTGTAATTTCATTGTGATTATGCTAGTAGGTAATAAGGGTTGTCAGAATCTTTTCAGTTGTAGTGTAGGGGTGTTTGGATTCTGTTATGAGGGTAAAGGTCAGCACTTTCTTACTCCTTGTAACAGGAGGTGGCAGCTTCATGTTAATTCGTTTTTTCTAAAAAAAAGATAGGGGTTAGACACTGAGAATTTGGCATAATGTTGCTATAGCTTGTAAGCACCAAAATAATATAAACTAATCCTTGCTGCTTTAATGAAATTTGACTAATCACCTTTGGAATATATGCAGTGCAGCATCTTGTGTATTTAGATGCTCTTTGTCTTTCTTTTTCGTTAATTTTTGACCCCTTCTTTCTCTCTCTCTCTCTATGTTCAAGAAAAATAGCTGGTTTGATTAAAGACGAATTCCTTGCTTGCACCAAGGGCTTCTTTGGTCCCATGACAATACATTCCCTGCGCAATCTGCAAGATGATGATGATGATATCTGCTCTTCCCAAAATTAAATGGGGCTCTATAAAGACCACCTCTTTATTCATTGAATGGAAAACAGATACAAAAGAGGATCACAGCTTAATTGTTTTTAATTTTACTCCTCTTATTATATTGGTAGTATCCTTGCAATTTTTTGGTGGTCCCAACCTATGAATGATCAATCCTCCCAACAGATACAAAGATTTTAATTCTACTTCCGATGAATGAATGTATAATAAAAATATGCAGCGATAGTCAGTTTCTCAATTAAATCAATTATATCTGTAACCACTTTGATCAAGGAGTCAGCTGGTTTGGTGATCAAACTTCATCTGTCTGTATATATATCAATATCAATAGCAACACTACCTTAACCTCCGTGTTTACTGTCTGTACACGAAATGAAATCTGAATTTGCACAACATTTTTTTTTATCAATTAATATTTGATTTTTCATGTTATGTTATCGGAGAATTTACTATTTAATTACTTATGATTTACGGCAAGTGTAAATAAAGACTTGAGTTTTAAAATGTGTATATAACATATTCTAATTTTAAATATTTGTAAATAAAAGTCTGAGATATCAGAATATACACATAAATGCCTGAGATTTGTATTTAATGCCAATATTCATTTGAAATTTCTTAAAACCCCTAACCAAGAAAAATGGAATAAAAAGAAAAATAAAGATATTTAGGATAATTTTATGTAATTTTAAGGGGTTACGTACATTTAATAAAAATTTCAAGTTATTATTTTTCACATTTTAAAATCTCAAAATTTTATGTATGTTTGTCTCAAATTACAAATACATTATATGCATATTTTTAAATTTTGCATTTTTCTATACACCAATCTTAAAGTGCAAATAACTAAAATGTTATATAAATAAAAATGATTAATCATGTGGTTTAATTAATTGCTCAAACCTCAAATTAGCATGATATAAAACTTTCCTCTTTTTTCTTCTTCTCTCGTTTGTGTGTGTAGTACTAAAATAAACAGAAGAAACAGGTTGGTTAGGATATGGTAGTATAGTTATGGCTAGCTGGAAATTAAGTAGCAATAGTAGTAGTAGGGAAGAGGAAAGTAGTTAGAAGAAATTAAAGTTGATGAGTGCCCAAAGAAGAAGGCATTATTATATTGCAGCTAGCGGTAGCTTTTTTTAAATTTAGAAACAGCTAAGCAAAATAAATAGCCATTGTTAATTAACTGTCCCTTAATAGTCAATGCCAATGCCATTCCCTTTTTTGTCTGTTTGTTTTTATGGAAAATCAAATTAAATAATGTCTTGTCTTCTATACAGTGAGTGAAGAGGAGCAGCGCTGGTTTTGTTTCCTCAACGGTTTGTAATTACTACGAGGAATATTAATTTAGCCATATCTCGTCTACAACTACTTGTCTGTCCCTTTTTTAGAACCAATAAAGCTTTTAATTGGTGTGTAGTTTTAGTCCCAACAATTTGTAAGTACCAGAAGGATATTGTAAGAACTGCCGTGCTGCCAGTGAAATTTCTTCAACGACAGGAGACAGGACAGGACAGCGAACCCACAGATCCTGCTAAATTTTATTTCAGACACCAAAAATTAGTATTTAAAAATTATGTTTTTACCGTTTAAATTGTATCATATAATAATAAAAAATAGATTCATATTACTATTATTATAAAAATGTTTTTTTAATAATATATCTTACTTATTAAAATAAAGTTTCTTTTTTAAGCAAAATAAGAAATTTTAAGTTAAAATCACAAATATATAAGTAAAATGGTTAAAAAATTAAAAGAAAATTGTTGTGAAAACTTATAGTAGAGTGAAAAAAATATTAAATATACAAAAATTTTATAAGAACATAACAACAAAATAAATAAAATAAAAGACTAAAGAGAGAACAAAGACCCTATTCCGTACTGATGTTTTAAAGCATAGGTCGGATTGTAAATCATTATCCTCCTCCTATTATTATTATTATTGTAAAGTTTTTAGAAGTTGATGATTTGTTTGCTTGAGATCATAAAGTACGGGGACTAAAAGAATATTTTACCATTCTATTTGTAAGAGTAGGATGAGAAAAGAAAGAAGAAGACAAACGGCGTCGTATAAGGCCAGCGTTAGTTACGTCGCAAAAGGCAGGGGCGTGTCAATAAAACGCCGTAGAACCAAAAATCAACCCCCCTCCTCCTCCTCCTCCTCCTCCTCCGCCCACCCCCACCATAAGGAAGGTTAGTACTGCTTAGGAAAGAGTAAATACAGAAACGGATTAGAGAGAGAGAGAGAGTCTGGGATTTTCATTCCATCGTGCTTTCCTTTCGCTTTCACTTTTGGTGTTCTCTTCGCAGCACCGGCAGAAGAACTCCCATTCTCTCTTTCTGTTTCCCAAGTTCGTCTTCTTTCTCAAGTTTTCTTTTTGCTTTTTTTTTTTACCCACATTTTCATTTTCGTTCTGCTGCGTAATCCTCAAATTGATGTCTCAATTTCGATTCTTGCACAATCAGCTCCGGCGGTTATGTTTTCTCATCTACATTTTTTTTTTTTGGGGGCTTAATTAGTGTATATGTTATGTTCTATTCCTTGAGCATTTTCATTCTGATGTGATGCTAATTTTTTTCTCCAGGTTCTTTCTTTTTTTTCTGCTGAAGAAATTTCGCTAATTGAGGTACAAATTCTTCTTAAGATAAAAAAGGTTTTACCTTTATTTCCTGATTGGATGCCGAAGAAACTGAGAGGATGTTACAAGTCGATTTCATAAGGCTGTTTGCATACTGAATTTTCTTGTATTTCTAATTTCCAAACCCATGTTTTCTTTAGACTTGAAAACCTTTGCAAATTGTAAATTTTTTTTTGTTTTTTTGTACCCTTGTCTAACTTCCACAACAAATGTAGATATGGAGTAGGAGCAGTTATTTGGTTACAGTTTTGCAGGGATTTTACTGGAGCAGTGAATAATGTTGCTTTGATCCTGTGAGTTTCCCTAAATTTGAGAATTTGGCTTATGAATTAGTTTCATTTTATTCCATTTAATCGATTTTGTTCATATCTTTTTGAGTCAAATTTTCTATGATGTTAGTTTTTCATGTCAATTTTGTTTGCAATTTCAGCTTACAGAACTGGAGTTGTTGGACTAGAGGTTAAAGATGAATGGCAATAGGCCAATGGAGGTACATTACATAGACACGGGTTTTCCTTACACTGTTACCGAAAGCTTTATGGACTTTTTTGAAGGTTTAGCGCACGTCCCCCCTAATTATCATCAACCCCAAGCTCTATATGATCAGGTACTTTTTATTGTCTGTTTGAAGAATGATGAAATTAAGGATCGTCCAGACTAGGTTTTCCATGGCTCTGGCATCCCGTAGTTTAATCACTTTTAAACTGTGCAGGGAAGTATTTGCATTGCAAAATTCTTTCCTTCATGACATACACACACACACACCCACATATATACACTAGCATACTCTTTAAAAACTTGGTTATGTTCTGAATTTATCTATTTGAAGTTCTTCTGCAGTTATTTAACTTTAAATTTTCAAACAACCTCTGTTTATTATTTTGTTCACAATGGCCTCTTGATCAAAGGATATTCTGTTTTTCCCTCTGAACAGGAAAATGTGTACTGGTCAATGAACATGAATGCATACAAATATGGATTTTCCAGCCAGGAGGGTACTTATTATTACGGTCATTATGAGGTAAATGATCATGTGCCAAGAACAGATGTCAACAGAAGGGCCTGGGATTACCCTTCAACAGTGAATACTGAAGAGGCCGCAACTACAGACACACAATACAGAGGAGAAGCAGGCTTGGATGTGCATGCTACACCTGAAGAATGTTAGTAGAAAATATACTCTGTTCTTCGATTTTATTCCTGTGGCAATATGTTTCATCAGTGATTCTTTTATTTATCATCTTTAATCTTTGAGGTTTTTCTTTTGCTTCTATAGGTATTCCAAATCATGAAAATAATACTAGTTCTCAGGTAGGAAGCTTTCCAGATAATGTGACCTTACACAGTTGTGTTTACTGACTTGTTTTTTGGTCCTGTTGTATTTTAATTATGGTGTTTTTTTTTTTTTTTTTTTGTAGGAAGCTTTCCAGATAATGTGACCTTACACAGTTGTGTTTACTGACTTGTTTTTTGGTCCTGTTGTATTTTAATTATGGTGTTTTTTTTTTTTATTTTTTGGCCATCATTTATGGTGCGTGAAATGATAGGCCAGTGAAGAACCCAATTACAGTTTCTTAATATTCTATTAATTGTTATCCATTTTGAACTTGAACTGCTAATGACCAAAAAAGACTTTAAACTGCTAACTTTAGATTAAACATTTCTGTTTCGTACTGACAAAAGTATGATCTCAATTATATTTTCTCAGGTCGTTTGGCAAGACAATGTTGATCCAGATAACATGACCTATGAGGTTTGTCTATTATAGTGAAGATCTCATTCTTGATTAAAATATAGCTTATTTGTGTTTTCTTCAAATAGGCTGCATACTTGTGTAATATCAAGGTTTCATGTTTAATGAATTTGGCCTTTAGATTTACAGCATAGGGGTTTAGCTTAATATCATGAACTACAATAACGGGCAGCCCACAAAATTTTAATTTTGGGAGAAAGATTAAAGCATTAAAGTTAAAACTCAGTTCATTCTAGGCCATATGCACACTATTGCAAGTAGGTTATTGAAAGCTGAGAACGAATGCTTAAGGAGAGATGTAGTTTACTTACCCTCAAAGTTGCCTGCCCTTTTGAGTTTGGGGTTCTTATGTCTTGAAGTCATGCTGACACCAAGCAGCATTAGGAATTAGGTATGGGGATATTATTGATTGGGAACTTGATTTTTGTACAACAGGAATTACTTGACTTAGGTGAGGCAGTTGGAACTCAAAGTCGAGGACTTTCCCAGGAACTTATTGATTTGCTACCCACTTCCAAATGCAAGTCTGGAGGCTTCTTCTCCAGAAAAAAGTCCAAGGAGAGGTATGATTTTAACTTGTAGGTGATTTATTAACTGATACTGGCTTTCATTCAACTGTTGCTGTTAACCCACTGTTCTGTCCTCTGTCCTGTGTCCTGTAATTCCATTTGCGTCTTCTTCTTAAAAAGCACTTGTGATAAGTTTTCATTTTTACCCAAATTTTCTTCCCTCTAGATAAACTTAAGATGCATATTCACATTGCATGTCTTTCTAGTAGAAGTTTGGTGAAGTCAATTAAGACAAGACAAAGATTTTCTCTCCTATAGCTATCTACTTATGTCTTCAACAGAAACTGTATTGCAGCTGAACTGAAAGAGTGCTGTTTTAGAAACAAAGCTATGTAGAAAGATTGGTTGAGGTGAAAATATTATGCATTGTGGACTTGTAGTAAGATATATATATATATATATATTTATAATTCATCCCGGACAACAACTGAGATGAAATACTTTTTGCTTTTGCTGGGGAATAAGAGACCAGTTAACAGCTGGTGCTCTAGTTTTTCATTTTTGACAAACTAACTGCCTTTGAGTTGGCAGGAAATTTTGATGGTCTCATGTTTCAAAGTGCCTGCTGTGCTTGGTGTTCAACTCCATATAATTAATTTATTTTGTTTGTGGAACAGTTGTGTGATATGCCAGATGAGGTACAAAAAAGGAGATGGGCAAATAAAATTGCCATGCTTGCATGTTTACCACTCTGAATGCATCAGCAAATGGCTTGGCATCAACAAGGTGAGTAAAGAGCAAGTATTTGACAAGGAAGGAATCAAAAAAGCATTTAACTTTTTCTATATTTTGATTTGATGCGTTTTAGGCATATCTTTAATTTTTTTTTTTGTTTGGTGGGTCAGATTTGCCCAATTTGCAACAAAGAGGTATTCGTGGAGGAATCAAAGCACTGAACAATTCCAAACTCCAGAGTCCAGAGTGCATCTATTTTGGGCTGTTGTTGGTTGGTTTATCATCTAATTTCCCCATCTGTAAACATAGGGCTAGTGAATGACTATATGAGTCATTTTTCATATAAATTTTGTTTGGTAGAAAAACATGGCACTTCAATTTCTATAGAAGTCTCCTGTTTCTACACTCGGTTTCTTTAAGAGTATTTTTTTTTATATTCCCAAATAGTATTTTTATTTTTTGGGACATTATTTCGATAATATCAATTGTTTAATACTCGTAACAAAAAGGAAGAATAAAAACTAGTCAAGGGTCAAAAAAATGCAGTATGGGTTGAAGTGAAATATTTGTGGGAGAAAGCTTTTGATTTGTGAACAGTGTGTAAGAGTGGGTGTAAGGAGGGGCTGATGAAAGCAAATCAAATGAACTTAGGCCTACCGTACCAAAACCAAAGCCTTTCCCCTGACTAGATCCAATTAATTAGGAACAGGAAGGCAACATCCAAAAAAGGTTTTGAGCAGTGCTAGGGGTATTCGCTTTTCGCACTCTCCAGCCAACACTTCCCCTTTCATTGGGCCACGTAAGCTTCTTTACAAAAACTTTCAGCGCAACCTCTCGGAAACGAAAACAACGTGATCAACCGACGAGGGGTTGGATCAAGTGGTAAGCGGTTTATTTCAGCTTAAATAAGGTATCGAGTTCGAGACTTTGTGTACGCAGTAGCCCCTGTTGGGTGACTCACCCATCATTTTTAGATGCGCGATGCTGGTCGGATCCGGATTAGTCGCCCCAGATACCAGGCGAAAAATCAAAAAAAAAAAAAAATAACGTGGCCGAATAAAAAAGAAAGTGTTGGCTGGAGAGTGCAGGAGGCGAGTGCCCCTAGCATTGCTCACAAGTATTTAGGTACTGGATTTTAAAAAAGAAAAATAGTACCGTGTATAGTATTTTTCTACAACATTCAAAAGGGAACTAATGGTAGATGGTAGTGTGGAAGTAATTATAACAAGCCCCAAAACAACAGAGTTTGCCTGTCCCTCTGAAAAAGTTGCTACAAATACAAAATTTGGTGTCTCCTCTAAACTGAAATTTACAAATTTGTTTTGCCTTCTGGGCTTCTCTTTCTTCTCAGTGGATTTTGGAAAATAATCGATTCAAGATATTTGTAGACCCCCATTTATGTGGGTTGATTTCTTATCCTCTGTGGCTGTCTCATCAAGACATACACCATTGCATGTTCAAAAAAAAAGAAAAAAAAAAAGACATACACCATTGGCATTGATCCTGATAGCTACAATAATACTATTAATTAATTACAACTTCTTCTCTACCCAAGAAATGATCTCGAGTCTATCTGAATTTTGAGAATGTGGAGAAGGCACAAAGGAGAAGAACGGTTGTTGCCAATCCACCTTCCCCCCCGGTGCTTTTCTGCACCCACCTGCATGCAAAACCACTCCTTCAATTAAGATCCAGCTTATGTTGTGTGATTTAGGGGCTGTTCGGTGAAATTTTTTTTGGAGCTTTTATGTTTTTTTATATTGTTTATAAATAATAAATTTAAATTTTTATTGGAATGAAAATTTAAAAATTACTTTTAAAAATAAGAAAAAATCAATAAAAAGATTTTATAAAAAATAAGAGTTTGAAATTTTTAAATTTTTACTATTTAAAATTTTTTTAAAATTAAAAATATAGCTTTTTAAAAAAAATTAAAATTTATTTATTTTTGATCAGCAAAATGAATATAATGATATTAATACAGAGTACAAGGGGTACTTTAACCCATATACATAAAAAAAAAAAATTAAAATTTATAAAATATAAATAATATAAAAAAACACAAACTTCAATAAACCGAGCCAAACAGCCGTTAGATCCATAGCTTACGAGGATAACATCTATCCCTATTTTATACTCTTCTTTTTCCTTTTTTCAAAAACTCGTGGATGATCAGAAAAACGAAATATATTATTATTACATGCTTCAACAAGTGAAGCAAAACAAGGATGGACCTGTGGACAAAGCTGGGATAGCAGTTTCTACATATAATTATTGATGGAAGTCAAGCAAAAGACATTGGTTGTATTTTGGAAATGGCAAATGAATTCTTATCTGATCTTGATTTGCCAACATAACTGACAGGCGGCCACACAAGCATCGCGCAGAATTGATAGCGCATGCAGCTAGCTCCTTGAAAATGGCAAATGAATTCTTATCTGATCTTGATTTTGGATATCCCAAAACTGGTTCTTTTTTCACAGAAATCAAATGTAATATGCATGGTACGTACCTTTCTGTTTCTGGATTTCAATTTTAGTCTCCACACGCTACCAGATGACTCAACAAAAAATGGGTTCTGATATATAATTGTCTTTCTGAGTCCATACTAGTTTTAGTTAATGAAAAACCTAAAAACTCAAAAGTCCCCTGATTCTGGGGATCCCAAAAGAGAAGATATAATCTTTAAACAGCAAATCTAATTAAGTACACATCCAGGATCCAGCTAACCTTGAATACAATTAATAAAAACTAATTATGTCAGCAACAACAACAACAAAAACAACAACGGGGAGGAAAGAAAGGAGGAGGTGTACATTGAGCTAGATCCGTTGAAGATGGATGGTGTGTATATATATATATATATAGGTCTAATCTAACCTCGTATTGCAAAGCATGTAATCCATGATCCTGTACCACACATATCGTGCACGCGGGTAGATCCTATTAGTATATACTCTTGATTTTCTAGCCAGATCCTCCATGCTCTCCACAAACAGATTCAAGCTCCTCATAGGAGGAATATACAGAATCAGAGGCACCGCCGAGAAAGTGACTGTGAACAACAACTGCAACATATATGTATATCTACCAAATTAACAGACAAAAGTATTGTTATGAAGAGATTCTTTTGATTCAGCTCAAAGGCAGGAGGAGTTCATGGAGAATTGGAGAAAGCAAAGAGAGCAACTTCTGCTCTGAATTTTAAAGTCTGATCGAGCAACAAAATGATTACAATTTTTATTCCAATTTCCAAACAAAGTTTGGGTGCAGAAGAGACTGGTGGTTGGGAACGTGGGGGCTACTTCTACCCGACATCTCAACTATTCAACCTCATTTCGTCCTTTTTAAACGCTTTAAAGATGCCTAATTCTTCAGCGGAAAAGAGAAAAAATCTAGGGGTATAGTACATATGTTGGTGAGTGGCACAAGATTGTCCACATTTTAAAAGTTGTGTCAGAGGAAAAATTTAAAATTATATTTCAAAATTAGTTTTAAATAAATTTTTAAAAAAATACATATTTACATTTAAAAAAAAAATTTAATTTAAAAGATAATTTTTAAAATTTTCTTTAATAAAATTTTAAATTTTTTTTAAAATATATATTAATCTTGATTTTCAAAAAAATTAAAGTTTTAATTTTAATAAGTGATTTTATTTAATTTAAAATTTTAAAATTTATATTATTAAATATTGAATAGTTAAATTTAAAAATTAATTTTTAAATATAAATTAAAATTTTAATTTTTTTTAAATTATAAAACTGACACCCACTAACTTTAAAAATATTAGTTTTAAAATATGTATTTTTAAGTTTTACAAAACACCAATTAAAACCCAACTCTAGTCTACTGTGTTGTCACCAAAAAGCACATTAATATTCGGTAATTATTTTTTAAAGCTGCTCTATAATTATAAAATTACAAAATCATTCAAAACATTGATTAAATTTAATCATTTTCTCTTTCTCATTTCATTTCCACTTCCATGGGTGAGCAACAAGTATTCCCTATTCTTTATCCAAAGAAAAAAAAAAAACCAAGTATTCCCTATGCGGTTTCTTTTTTTTTGTTTTTTATCAGCAAATTGAAATAATTTATTTATAAAAGTACAAAAGTACTTTAATCTATTTACATAATAAAAGACTAAACCATCGTAATAAAGACATAGCAAAATTGACATCATTTATAATAAAAACATATCAGCCAAAAGCAATCAAGCCTCTATTGCCGATCATATATGACCCTGTTTCAGCTTCAAATACCTCTTTAGTTCCTTTTTATGCCTCCTCACCTCCAATGCACAAGCAACTGGGTCACCCGTCCATTCATGAAAGGAGAACGTGGTGCTAGTATTCTTAGATTTAATCCAAGAAAAGGACTT
>BPVZ01000002.1:6832650-6846851 GCA_020521535.1 Rubroshorea leprosula | reverse complement strand
GAACCTAGGCGTGGGTTCCTCGAACCCACGCTTGGGTTCGTTAAAACTTAGTCATTGGGTTCGAACAAACCCAAGCTTGAGTTCCTTGGAATCTAGCTGGGTCTTCAAACCCAGGCTTGGGTTCGATCGAACCTAGATTGCCTGGGTTCAATGAACCCATGCGTTGGGTTCAACGAACTCGAAGGAACCCATCGCCTAGGATCGACGATCCCAAGCTCTGGGTTCCTTCAAACTCGGTGCTGGGTTCGATCGAACCTAGGCATTGGGTTCTTCAACAAAAAAAAAAATAATTTCTGTGTTTTTGTGGGTGTTGTTTGATGATGATAATGAAGAATTGATTGATGAAGAAGGAAAGGAAGAGGAAGGAGAAAGGGAACAAGGAAGGAGAAAGAATTTTTAAAATTTTTATTGCCATGTCATTAGTTTTTGCCATGTTGTCTTCCATATGGGTTAAAATTTTGACATGTCATCATCTTACCATGAATTAACAGTACACGTGGAGAGATTTTTAACGGAAGGATCAAATTGGGGTAAAAATGGTAAACAGTAGGGACCAAGTCAGGGATTTTTTGAGTTGAGGGACTCAATCGGGGGCCTGTACAATAGTTGAGGGACCAAAAAGGGGGTTTAACCTAGATTTTAAGGTTATTAGCCCCCACCTAAAAACTTAAAGGCATTAGATCCTCAACAATACAATTTAAGGAAATTTCTCTTTATTTAATGGTTTTGAAGTGTACATCATTAGTTAGACGTTATTTTTATCCTAGTCAATGACACATAATATTTCTATCCTACACGGCATGTCAATGTGGCAATCAATAGAAAATTCTTTCTCAATTTGATACAGCCCCACTCTATCACACTAAAGAGAAAGGGAAAAAAGAAAAAAAAAGAAAAAAAAAAAGAGAGAATCAAGGCCTTGCCATGGTGGCATACCAAGTAGGATAGAGATGCTAATGTGTCTTTAACTAAGATAAACACAACGTCAAACAAAAAGTGTGTAGCTCAAATCCATTAAATAAGAAGGGATTCTTTGAAGTGATGCTATTGAGGGGTTAAAACGCCTTAGTTTTTTGGATGAGGTCAACAACCTTAAAATTTATAAGTTATAGGGCTAAATACGAGGTTAAGCCAATTAAGGTATTTAATTAACATTAATTAATTCTAATTAATTTAAATCCATTTTAAGGTTAATTTTATCTTGATAAAAGTTTATTTCTTTAATTAATCTTAATCAACTAGGATAAATTATCTTAATTTCTTTAATTAGTCTTAATCCATATTAATAGGAATTGGTAAAATTCACACTTTTCTTATTGTCCTAAACCTTTCTTAATCTGTTCACTTTTAGTCCCTTGCTCTTAATTTGTTCCAAGTCACCATCCTTATTTATGATATCATTCAGTTGAGTCTTGGGTTTTGAAAAAATCTTTCAATCTCACCCATCCTTTTTGAGTTAAGTTAACTAAGGCCTTATATAGCATGGAACCGTGTTTCTACATTGAGGATTGTGAGGTGCACTTACATCCTTCCTCACTCCTATTCATACCGTTGAGCCCCGATCTCTTGTAGACCAACGATAACCCATTCCACTTTATTTGAGTAGGTGGCGACCCCCATTTTTCCCATTAAAACTTAATATTTCAAGATAACATAATTTTTGAAATTTTAAGTAAATGTGCGTCAACAATTTGACAACTCCATTGGAGATTAAACCCACAGTAAGAATATCTAATTTTCATATTCTAGATTTACAGGGGTCAACCTAATACTTTAAATTTGGGGAATTTTTTGACTTTCCTATCTTTGAGTGGTGAAGCCTTGTTTGAGTCTTTTGTTAGGTATTTTTTATCGTTTTGCCCATTTGCACACCTAACCCATGCTATGTCATTCATCATCTTTTGCCATGTTCATGCCTCATTACATTTACATATACATGCATCATACTTGACATATTTTGCATTATGCACATTCTTGACATGTTTTGCATTATGCACATTCTTGACATGTTTATTTGCTTGTTTGTGAGTGCACTAACTGATTGCACTTGGTAACGGAGTATTAGGTGAATTTCTACTTGTTGTGTACTTAGATTTGGTTGTAACCATGTTTGTGGTTTTGCATGCCATTAATATTTTATTGTGATATCAGTTAGGGGTGCAACAAGCTTAAGGGAGTTTGCATTTGCACCTCCTGCTTTAGTTGCTTTATTTATCTTTTTTTTTTTTTTTTGCGATAATCGTTTAATTTCTATATATTTCTGTTCTTCTGAGATATTGTTGCTTTTGGCTCAATATGAGGGGACTCTTTTTTTAATTAATTACCTTAATTAATTTAAATTAACATTAATTCATATTTGTTTAAATTTAATCTAGTTAGCAAGCAATGGAGTCCAACGAGATTTCTATGGACATTGAGCTGCCACTTGAAAATCCAACTTCAGAGTCACCAGCGAAGGACGGCACTAATGATAACAGTGAGGTTGTGAGGTGCTCCTCAAATGCTTCCTTACAATGCACTCAAAGACCATTTCGGAGACACAGTAGCTTGTTAAAGGTTAAGACTAAGTCGAGGATGATGGACCATATAGTTGGAAATTTTGTGGAAGAAGATGAGGAGCAGGATCAGTTAGTCAAAGAGGACTTAGAGAGAAAAAGTCTATGGGTTTTGCTCCAATGGGTGGGTTTTATTTTGATAACTACGGCTTTGATTTCTAGCCTTACACTTCCAAGTTTAGGAAAGAAGAATTTATGGATACTTGAGTTATGGAGGTGGGCAATCTTGGTTTTGGTAGTTATATCTGGAAGGTTGATATCAGGTTGGATTATTAGAATAATAGTGTTTTTCATTGAGATGAACTTTCCGTTGAGGAAAATAGTTTTTTACTTTGTTTACGCATTGAGGAACATAGTTCAAAATAGTTTGTGGATGGTTCTGATTTTGATTGTTTGGCAGTACTTGTTTGATAAGAAGGTTGCAAAAGAAATCAATAGTAATGCTGTTAGACTTGTTACTAAGGTTTTAGTTTGTGTTGTGGTGAGTCTGATGTTTTGGCTTGTGAAGACACTATTGGTGACAGTTCTTGCATCTTCTTTTCATAAGAGCACATACTTCGATAGAATCCTAGATTCTTTATTTAATCAGTATGTGATTGAGGCACTTTCAGGACCACCTAAAAACCAAAAAATAGAGGAAGAATGGAAGGGAATTGGAGGGAGTGGAAAAATGAGGAAAAGTCCACAAGACAAAACCAGTACACTTTTGTGCTTGGCTTCTTGGAACGGACATAAAAAAAGTTGGGGCATAAGCATTGATGAGCTGCACCAAATGAATCCCAAGAATATTTCTGCTTGGAATATGAAGAGGCTGATGAATATAATTCAGCATAGTCCACTTTCTACCTTGGACAAGCAGATAAAAGATAGCAAGTCAACCAAAATTAAAACCAAAAACGAGGCGACAAATGCAGCAAAAAGGATATTTGAAAATGTTGCTAAGCCTGGATCTGGGTATGTTCTTGATTTGTTTCTCTTACACTTCTATCCACAATATATTTTGTGTATGTCTATTGCATAACTAATGAGTGGTATGGTCAAAGTTGCCTTGAGGTCTTTGTATATTTTTTTCATTAGAGGTGGTTCTCTATGTTTATTGTAATCTTAATTGTTTTTTTCTTTTGAAAGGCTTGTGACATAACTATTTTATCAGGCACATTGACTTGGAGGACATTGAGAGATTCATGGGAGAAGATGAGGCCCAAAAGACTATGAGTCTCTTTGAAGAAGGATCTGAAAGCAAGAGAATTAACGAATCAGCAGTGGAGAAATGGGTGGTAAGAATATGGCAATCTAAGCCACTAAGTTTGTTTTACTTAATACTATTATTATGTCATGATAAATGTTTGTGTTTTGATGGCTTTAAATGTCTTAGGTTACCGCTTTTAGAGATCGGAGGGCTCTTTCCTTGACACTAAATGATACTGAGACAGTTGTTGAAAGACTTAATCGGGTGGTAAATGTCTTGGTCATTATCTTCATACTAGTCGTAAGTCTCCTTATACTAGGAATAACAACCGGGAAAGTCCTCCTCATGGTTAGCACTCAAGTTCTTTTGCTTGCTTTCATATTTGGAGACACTTTGAAGACAATATTTCAATCAATTGTCTTCATATTTATAACACATCCATTTGATGTTGGTGACCGTTGTCAAATTGATGGCACTCAAGTAAGTTGATAATCATATGAACTACGTCCTTATATAGTCATCTTTGGTCTTTATGGACTTACAATTTTCTATTTCTCGTATGTTTGTGGCCTAAATTGAAATGCAATGGATTTCAAATGCTAGTGGAAGAGATTGGCATCTTGAACACTATTTTCTTGGGACATGACGACAGGCAGATCATAATCCCAAATACTGTCCTTGCTAGTTAACCCATCTGTAACTTTTATTCAAGCCCTGACATGGGAGATGAAATTGACTTTTGTGTCCACATAGCTACTCCACTAGAAAAAATTGATACAATGGAACAAAAGATACTAAGGTAAGTTTGCCTGCTTGCTTGCATGTGGGTTTGTGGGCACTCATGGGTAGGTAATTTAAGTAAATGGTTTTGATCTTAATATGATTGCTTTGATGTCTCTATCGACATATACAAGAGTCCTTATGCGTATATAACACTAAAATTAATTATTTTCTCATAATGCAGTTTAATAAAGAATAATAAGACACATTGGTATCCGGAGACAAAGATGATCTACAAGGATATTGAAGACTTGAATAAGCTGAGGTTGAAAGTCTCTTTGAAACACAAAATGAACTATCAGGACATAGAAGAAAGGGAGAATAGAAAATCACACTTGCTGCGTGAGATTACTAACATTTTAAGGGAATTGGAAATAATTCAGTTGCCTTAGGAGTTCAATGGTTTTATATATAATTATGGTTTACATTTCAAATTTAGTTTTGTATTCAGTATGATTAGTGATTTGGCAAGCATATGAATATTAGTTATTCATTTGTTCTTCCTTCCATTGCTGTGATTTCTCACTCCTTTGATTGCCATTTGTTGACTCAATGCACTCCAAGAGGGGGGGGTGAATTGGAGTTGGAGAATTTTCGCCTCTTTGCAACCACCAAACAAAAATTAAAGAGAGAGTGAAGAAGAAGAGCTTGCACAATGATTTTATAGAGGTTCGGTCCAACCACTTTGAACCTAGTCCTCTACCTTGGCTTCACTCACCAAGGATTTCCTCCACACTCTCCACTATCAAAAACAATGGTGGCTTAAAGGAGCCACTCAATCCTTTACAAGAAGAAGGGTTTCTCTCAAATCTCACCCCTTTACACTTTAACCCCAAAGATCCTCTCTACAGATCACTCTTGAAGGAATCAACACATCCCCAAGATCACTCACTAATAGCACAAGAAGAGGATTACAAACAAAGATCTCTCAAAGATCAAAATCTCAAGTTAAAGCACATGTAGGTAGGTAAAGATATTCAATACAATGCTCTCTAAACCCCTTCACATCTGTTACCAACCATATTTATAGCCCCTCGCTCGAAAATAGCCGTTGGGGGTCATTAAATGCTCTGCAGGACGCATGGCTCGAGTTGCAGAACTGTCAGGAGAGCCGGCTTAACTTACTAGAGCCGGCTCTGCTCAGCCGGCTCACCATTTCTGCAACCGGCTCTGCGGGTTTCCTGCACATTCTGTTTTCCTCGAAAGTCGGCTGCAAGACTTTGAGCCGGCTTTGAAACTCCGACTTTAAATACATTAAATATTCTTCAAAAGAATTGACCGTTGTGCATTAAATGCACCCTCACAGCCGGCTATAAAGTTGGAGTCGGCTTTGCGTCTTTTCTCTGCGCGCGCCAAACAACGTTCTTCAAATTTTTGCCTGTAGAGCCGGCTGCAACTTCTAGAGCCGGCTATCCGCACTTCCATTTCACCAGAGCCGGCTGCAGCTTTCATGAGCCGGCTCTCTGCACATTGAATCCTTTTGGTCTATTTTTAGTGCAATCCAAGTTTACTTGCAACCTTTTAGCAACTTAACTACACACTTAAATAAACCAATTAGTCACTCAAATGTGTTTTGTAATCATCAAAATCATAGGTACAACACCATTCAGTTCTTAAAACTATGTTTGATTTCATTATCATCTTTAAGGATTTAATTTCAGTTCTTTTTCTTTTATAAGCATAAATTTCATTTGGTTAAATGTCAAGTTTAAGAAGATTTGATTCTGCTGCAGATAAATTTCAGAGGCTATTATTAGAAATGCTTCTTCCTTTCAATGTGATGATTTTCTAGAATTGAGCTTAAATATTGCCTTTGTTGGTTTAGGGATGAGATTATAGTATTATATACTCTCAGGGGAACTTTTATATTCCCATGTATTATCGTATTGATCAAAGACAAGTCAAGGGATTCTTTTGTCTCTTAACATGGTGCCAGTTTTATCTCTTACATATCGTAAAGTTGGCTGTAAATTTGCTTCTGCTACTCCTTTATGATGTCTCTTTAACATGTTCATGTAAAATTTGTATCACAAGCAAAAAGATGCTTCTTCTGATACACAATTTCACAACAATTTACACAAAGAAGATAAAAGTCTGCCTCAATTGCAGAATAAGAAAAGGAATACAATTGACTACAATTTATTTTAGACAAAAGGTACAAGCTCTTTCCATTGCATAAAAAGAATTTTGCATCTTACACTCGGGCACACCTGGGTAAATTTCTCTTTACAGTTTGGCAAAACTTTGAATCAAAATTTGGGTATTTATGGTCTTGGAAACACTATTTACATTCTATACTTTTTCCAGCACCACCAACTGGCTCTTTGCTCTCCAAATGCCATATAAGGTAGCAGCAATCCTGATTTTACACTTCCGCTTCCATGGCCTCTTTTACAAATTTTCCAAATCCCATCCGTGATTCCATCTGTTCATTTCAACTTAAGAGTACAGAACTCAAATGTATAATAGACTGGAATTAGTATCAAAATCAAACATGAAGAGTGCCAACTTCCCTCCATTTCAAAAACTCATCCATTTTTTGTTTTTTCTTTGGTCTTCATCATGAAGGCTAATGAAGGTTGTTCAAAGCCTATGAAAAACTAGGTCACGGAATTGAAAGTTACAAAATGCACCTACTCTTAAAAGTAAAAAATCAAACCATAAAGTTCCTCAAAGCACTCACCCAACAGGAGTCAACCTTTCTAAGAGTCAATGAAAACAACATGAAGCAGCAAAGTTTTGGACAATTCATATATATTTAAATTTGCAAATCATAATGAACAACCAAATTCCTAAAAACTAAGAAGTAATGAAATGTCAACAACATGCACATTAGATATATGACTAACCTGAATATAAACTCAACCACAATATTAAATAAACAGGTGTAGAAAAGCAAAAGAATTACCTCCAAGAAAACATTATTGAATGTTAAAACTTATAATGAACATTATGAACATGATAATGAAATAAAGACCTTACCTAAAAATTGACATCACCGGCTGCAAACCAGTTTTCTGTAATTATATTACCTAGAAGAAGAGAGTAAACCCTGCCAAACAGCCAAACTGCAAAACGGCTATGTTGTTGGACCTTGAGATACGCGAAAGCACCCTGTTCGAGAACGCTGTTGCGGAACTGATAGGATGTGGAATCGCCATGGCCACCCTGCAATTCTCGCCGGCAGTCACTTACAGTCAAGTATGGTGGCAACATCGTTGCTGCTCTGCGTATCCTCTCCGGAGGTTGCGATTTCTTCAACTGTTGGGAATCTTGCTCAAGAAGACTGAATATCAGAACGCTTCTTCTTATTCTTTTCGAAGCAAATAACGGAAGAAGTGCCTTATCCCTCTCAATCGACCCTAAAGAAGAAGATTCCGATGAAGAATACAACCCCGACGAACCCAACTGCAATTTCTAGAACCCCTCTTCATTTCCTGTTTCAAGAATCGAAATTGATTGAAATCCCTCATCAAATCTAACTCAATTTCTTGGGTTTTTCTCTTGAAGTGTCTCCCGCCACTCTCAAGGTCATCTGGTTCGACCCATCTCAAAATGCCAATCAAGAAACCCAAGACGGTAAATGTCGGACTGGCCTTTCGACTTCTCGGAGAAATTAAAGCTTGCCCATTTACTCTTCTTCTTTTTCTTTGTTAAACCAGACTACTGCGAGATGAGTCTTCACGTCGGTGAGGTAGCCGGAGAAAATGAGCTTCTGAAATACGATGAATCAGAGTATCTGTTGGTGGTCGGAATTTCAGCGGCGGGGTTTGATACACTGTTCTCGAAGCTAAAAGAAATCAAGGCAGAGAATAACCGTCCATGTAATTTCCGTAACTTCCATTTTATTTAATTAGTTATTCTGATTTATCGCTTAATTTTTAATTCAAGCGACGTCGTTTTAATGGCTTTTTCTGTAGATCCTCAAATAAAGGTAATGGCCCCCATAAATAATTCGAGTTTGGGCTTTCTTTCATGCCGCCTGGGTTGGGTCCATAAAGAGGTATACTTCAGTCCAATTCCTATCTCATTTGGATTTTGGGCAATTATTATCATCCACGGCCCACGAGTTAATTCTTTTTTGTTTTTGGTAATTTACTAAATTTCTCCTTATCTGAGATTTTTATTTCTTTGGTGTGTATTCGAGATTTTAGATTTGTATTTTGATTTTGAGTATTATTTTGTGGGGGCATTTTCATATACAATTATCTTTATTATGTGAAATTCAAGAGTTAAATTTATTGATAAACAAGTATTATTTTGTAAATTAGGATTAGGATTCAAGTTTTTGGATTAACATCTAGAAAAAATTAATTTTTTAAAATATACAATGCACCCCTAAAATCAACTAGGAGTGATTAATTTTGAAGAATATGAAAGTTAATGATAAATACTAAAAAAGATCTTTATTATGTCATTGTTTATGAGCATTATAAAAAATGTGTGAAAGCTTACCAATTGAAATTAGTACTATACCCTAGTGAGCGCAACACCAATGGCTGCATTTCAGATCTGCTTACAAGTGTGGCTCACTTCATCCCTTCTAGCTGACGGTTTAGCCGTAGCCGGGCAGGCACTTCTTGCTTGTGCATTTGCTGAGAAGAATATGAACAAGGTGACATCCACTGCAACTAGCTAGAGTATTGCAGATAAATTTTTGTTCTAGGAATGGTACTCTCGGTGGTTGTTTGGACTTGGTCTATACTATATATGGATCAGGGATCTTTTCCAGGGATCCTAAGGGTTTAGAAATTATATGCATAGGATTACCTGTGATTACTCACTCTTCTACATAACTCATCTCTGATCCATTAATTAATTAATTAACCTCAATTAAACCACCTGAATTAAATTTTATTTTATTTTTTTATCAACTTTAACAGATTGTAGCAGCTACACAACCAATCAACTCAATAGCCTTTGTTTTTGATGGGATAAATTTCGGAGCATCTGATTTTGCATATACTGCTTACTCCATGGTAAATAAATATATTCATAACACATGTTTTGATGATTTTTTTTTTCAGGGACTTAATTAGAGAAAGTAAAACTTTTAATTATATGTTAATTTGGTTTGCTCAGGAATTAGTGGCCGGAGTGAGCATTGGCTCCTTATTCTTTCTCTCTAAAAGCAATGGTTTCGTTGGAATCTGGATTGCCTTAACCATTTACATGATTCTGCGCATGTTTGCTGGTGTATGGAGGTACGTAATTTTTTTATTTTTTTTTTTTCTCTCTCACTGTATTTTCATTCATAGAAAATGATATGAAGACTAATTAATTATGCCCAAAATTATTTTGCAGGATGGGGACTGGAACTGGACCTTGGAGCTATCTCAGGAAATGATATCTGCCCTTAATTTCTTGTCCATACCCCATAGGATTTCCAACTCCGGAAAAACTTATATAATACCATACGTTTGTTTATTCACCCATTATTCCATTTTTTTTTTTTTTTTGGGTAGTAGCTGTCTCTTTCTTTCTTTCCATTTATTTATGTTTCAATTTATATTGGATTGTATTTTATTATTAAATAAAAAGACAATCATAAACGGAAATTTTAGTGTTTTGGAGAATTCATTATCTTTAATTTTCTAAAACATGAGATGAGGGCCTGATTGTACCATCGAATTCATTTATATTTATAGGTTGATTAGATTAATTTTTTTAAGTAGTTAATAATTAATAATAAATATTTAACGAACATAAACTCTAATTGCAAGTTTCTTTGTTTTACATTTGATCTGTTTTAATTTGTCCATTTGAGTTAGTGGATTTATGTTTCTGAATTGGGTTAACCCGATCCAGTCTAGTAAATAAAAAGAAGGCAAAAAAAAAAAAAAAAGAGAAAAAGCTAAAATGAAACAAAAAATGTATATATACATATGTGTAAGAATGATTAATAATTAATTAGGTTAATCAGTTTAATTTATTATGATTGATGAAATTAATTAACTTTAATTAAAATAAATTAATCATTTTTATTCACTTGAATTTGAGATTATTAGATTTATTTAATGATCTTAATTAAGTTGGTAAATATGATTAATTAATTTTAATTAATTTTATTTAATATCAAATTAATCATTTAATTAAATTAATTATCATAGTTAATTAACTTAAATCCTTAATTTTCTTTAGTCTTGGTAAAAGTCAAAATTACCTTTATTTATTTCAAATTTCACCCAAAACTTTTTTAATTAAGCAATTTAATCCAAAGGTTTCAAGTCTTTTCAAATTAGTCCTCTATGTTTGTGAATTTAATCAAGTCAGTCCTTCATATTTTGAATTTAATCAAATTAGTCCCTTTAATGTTCATTTGTGCTTATTGTGCATACATGTTCTTGATTTGTTCATTTCAGTCCAAAAATTAAAAAATGTTTCAATTTGGTTTATCCTTATTAAGACTTAAACACAGATAATGAATAACTTGAATCAAAACCCCAATGTTAAAGTATGCAATCATGTTTAAACAGAGGATTGGGAGGTACGCATATGCCCTTCTTCACTCCTAACCGAACTCCCGAACCTCGATCTCTGTGCAAATCCGTTTTAGGTGACTTGTTTCACCTTATAATTTGGATAAGTGACGACTCTCTTTTTATATTTTTCACACTTAACTTAATAATATTTGTTTTTAATTTTAAGTGTGGTCGTCAACATGGACTTCTTTGGAATGTAAATTTATTTAGTGAAATTGGCTATCAAAAGAAGAATCTTTTTGCTTGTGATACTAATTTTACATGAACATGTTAAAGAGGCATAGTAAAGGAGTAGTAGAAGAAAAATTGTAGCTAACTTTACAATATGTAAGAGATAAATCCGACGCCAAGTTAATAGACAAAAGAAGCCCTTGACTTGTCTTTGATCAATACAATAATACATGGGAATATAAAAGTTCCCTTGATGGTATATAATACTATAATCTCATCCTTAAACCAACACAGTCAATATTTAAGCTCAATTCCAAACAATCATCACATTGAAAGGAAGAAACATTTCTCTAATAGCCTCTAAAATTTATTTGTAGCAAAATGAAATCCTCCTAAACTTGACATTTAACCAAATGAAATTTATGCCTATAAAAGAAAAAGGACTGAAATTAAATCCTTAAAGATATAATGAAATCAAACATGGTTTTAAGAACTGAGTGGCAATCAAGCTAGTAAGAAATCGCAGCAATCGAAGGAAGAACAAATGAATAACTAACAATCATATGCTTGCCAAATTAATAATCATACTGAGTACAAAACTAAATTTGAAATGTAAACTATAATTGTATACAAAAACCATTGAATTCCTAAGGCAACTAAATTATTTCCAATTCCCTTAAAATGTTGGTAATCTCACTAGGCAGGTGTGATTTTCTATTCCCCCTCTCTTCTATGTCCTGATAGTTCATTTTGTGTTTGAGAGAGACTTTAAACCTCAGCTTATTCAAGTCTTCAATGTCCTTGCAGACCATCTTTGTCTCCATATACCAATGTTTCTTATTATTCTTTTATTGAACTGCATTAGGACAAAATAATCAATTTTAGTGTTATATACGCATAAGGACTCCTGCATATGCCGATATATACATCAAAGCAATCATATTAAGATCAAAGCCATTTACTTAAATTACCTACACATGAGTGCCCACAAACCCACATGCAAGCAAGCAAGCAAACTTACCTTAGTATCTTTCTTTCCATCATATAAATCTTTTCCACTAGAGTAGCTATGTGGACACAAAACTCAATTTCATCTCCCATGTCAGGGCTTAAATAAAAGTTACAAATGGGTTTACTAGCAAGGACCCTATTTGGGATTATGATCTTCTCATTGTCATATCCCAAGAAAATAGTGTTCAAGATGCCAATCTCTTCCACTACCATTGGAATCCATTGCATTTCAATTTAGGCCACAAACATACGAGAAACAGAAAATTGTAAAACCATAAAGACCAAAGATGACTAGATGAGGACGTAGTTCATTTGATTATCAACTTACCTGAACGCCATCAATTTGACAACGGTCACCAACATCAAATGGATGTGTTGTAAATATGAAGACAATTGATTGAAATATTGTCTTCAAAGTGTCCAAATTTGAAAGCAAGCAAAAAAACTTGAGTGCTAACCATGAGAAGGACTTTCCCAGTTGTTATTCCTAGTATAAGGAGACTTACGACTACTATGATGATAATGACCAAGACATTTACCGCACGATGAAGTCTTTCAACAATTGTTTCAGTATCATTCAGTGTCAAGGAAAGAGTTGTCCATTCTCTAAAGGCGTTAACCTAAGACATTTAAAAATATTAAAGCACAAACATTTATCATGACATAATAAAAGTATTAAGTAAAACAAACTTAGTGGCTTAGATTGCCATATGCTCACCACCCAATTCTTCGTTGCTGATTTGCTAATTCCCTTGCTTTCATATCCTTTTTCAAAGAGACTCATAGTCTTCCGAGCCTCATGTTCTCCCATGAATCTCTTAATGTCCTCCAAGTCAATATGCCTGATAAAATAGTCATATCACAAGCCTTTCAAAAGAAGAAAACAATTAAGAATACGATAAACATAGAGAACCACCTCTAATGAATAAAATATAAAAAGACCTGGAGGCAACTTTGACCATACCACTCGTTAGTTATGCAACAGACATATACAAAATATATTTTGAATACAAGTGCAAGAGAAACAGATCAATAACATACTCAGATCTAGGCTTAGCAACATTTTCAAATATCCTTTTTGCTGCGTTTTTTGCCTCGTTTTCGATTTTAATTTTAGTTGACTTGCTATCTTTTATCTGCTTGTCCAAGGTAGAAAGTGGACCATGCTGAATTATATTCATTAGCCTCTTCATATTCCAAGCAGAAATATTCTTGGGATTCATTTGGTGAAGCTCATCAATGCTTATGCCCCAACTTTTTTTATGTCCCCTCCCAGAAGCCAATCAAAAAAGTGTAATGGTTTTGTCTAGTGGACATTTCCTCATTTTTCCACTCCCTCCAATTCCCTTCCCTTCTTCCTCTATTTTTTGGATTTTAGGTGGTCCTGAAAGGGCCTCAAAAATAAAGAATCTAGGATTCTATCAAAGTATCACAGATTGCCCACTTTCAACGACCGCGTGTCACCACGCGCCATTGGATTGGATATACCAGTTCACTGAAGGGATGTTTGATGTAGGCATCAACCGTTTAATTAATACCAAGACTTTTATTGGCAAAAACTAGATGGATTTATGAAATGTGAGTTTTGGTCACAAAACTACAAAATGGATTTGTAGGGACCTTAATCTATAAATCCATTTTCAATATGCTTCTGGGAGTATTTTTGACCAAAGTATCACAGTTCTGTGAGTTTTGGTCACAAAACTACAAAATGAACAGTGTACACTGTTTTAATTAAACTAAGTTTTCATCCATTTTTGAAAAATGTACTAACAAACAAAGTGACTGAAAAAAATGTATCTACGGCGCAGAGGCAAGGCTGATGATATCTACGGTGGTAAACAAAGGAAGATGTTTTGTGGGCCACTTTTCCTTTTTAAAGAAGAAATTGATTAGAAGATTCTTCTTTAAAAGGTATGGTAATCAATTTCTTTGAAAGACTCACATTTCATAAATCCATCTAGTTTTGTAGTTTTGTGACCAAAACTCACATTTCATTCATAAATCCATCTA
>BPVZ01000002.1:6772270-6785183 GCA_020521535.1 Rubroshorea leprosula | reverse complement strand
TTGTTAAATTTATTTAAATATATATTTAATTATTCAACTTTAAATTAATGGATAAAATATGCATATATTAAAAATTAAGAAATTAAAAATGTACAAATTCAAATGGATTTAATAGATTAACTAGTAAAAAAATTTTAAAAATATATTTTTCATAGTTAAGGAACTCTAAAATATATTTTTTATAATTAAAAGATTAAAAAATATATAAAAATTTTAAAAATAAAAATTATATAAAACATTAAAATAGGTGGATGGAAATTTTTATTTAACCAATTTTAAAAGTTGCTCCTATTGCATAACTCATTATCATAAGATATATCGAAAAGAGTTAGCACTAACTGCAATTGCCTAAGACACTCGCTCTTCACCACTCACGTTCTCATTGTGCCACCTCATCTTAACTTTTAAGGTGGACACCGGAAACCGGTCCTCCTGCCACTTAGCTAAGAGACAAAAAGGTTAAATCCCCGGTTCAGTCCCTAAACTTTCATTTTTGAACTAAATTTACTCTCAAATTTCAAAAAGTACTAAAAAATCCCTAAACTTCAATTTTTGGGACCAATTTTGTTCTTCCGTCAACGGAAGTGCCAAATAGCACATTAAGTTGCCATAAAATCAATTCTTATTTTAATTCTTTAATGACATGGAAAATAATTTAACCCAACTTGTCATTTTTGTTATCCATGTCATTTTAATTAATTTATAAAATAAAAAATTTTAAAATTCCTTAAATACCCCCATCTTCATCTTCCAACCCCTCTTTTTCTCCTTTCTCGTCTCTCTCTATCCTCTGATGCCTCTCTATCCTCTGATGCCTCTTCATCTTGCAACCCACCCAGCACCGATCATCCCTTATCACACCAATCAACACATGATCACCAAAAGGAAAATGGAATTCGAATCACTAAACCTCTCCTTCTTTACCAAACCTCTCCTTTTTCCCCAAACCTCCTCCCTATGGAACCCAAATATGGTTCCTCGCACAATAATAATAGCCAATAAATCTTATTCAAAAAATCAATTACATTGCAAACTTATACCAAATATGTAAAGATTTAAAAAACCAATCATACTGCAAACTTATATCAAATTTATAAGAAAAGGAAAATGCAAAAAACACAACATCCTTTCAATCAGCACCAACAGTAACTAGATCTTGAAATTCAAGCAAGTAGAAGCCACACAAGAAACAGAAGAACAAAGAAACAGAAGAAAAAAAGAAAAAGAAGAAAATGAGAAGGGGAAAAGAACTCACGCCTGGGTTCAATTTGGAACCCAGGCATGCTAGGTTCCTTCGAACCCAATAAGCAGGGGAGGAGAAAGGGAAAGCGAAGGGGAAAAGAAAAAAAGAAATAAATTTTTTATTTAATAATTATTTATTAAATTATATTTATATAACTTACTTTAAAATTTACCACATCACAGCACTTTTATAATTAAAAAATGTTATATCACTTACTTTATTTCCACGTAATACTCAATATTAATAAAAATTGAATTTCTTAATAAAGAATTTTGCCACCTCAACACTTAATTGACGGAAGGACGAAATTAGTCCCAAAAATTAAAGTTCAAGGATTTTTTTAGTACTTTTTGAAGTTCGAGGGTAAATTTAGTTCAAAAATAAAAGCTCTGGGATTGAACTGAGGATTTAATCGAGACAAAAATTAAAAAGTTTAAGTCAAGTTGGAGAAGAAAACAAGTATTTAGGGATGTCAATGGGCCCGCAAGATCGTGGAGTCCCTTTTCATCCTCGTGGGGATTTTTGAGAGGGACAGATTTTCGTTTTCTTCCTCGTTTTTCCTCCAATGAGGATTTTCATTTCTCTCTAATTATTATTAAAATATACTTTTTTTATATCAAACATAAATAAAAATCAATTCAACATAAATAATTAAATCAACAAATTTATTCCAAATATAAATAAATCTTAATCCAACATAAATAACTAAAGCAACATACTTGTTCTAAACATAAGCAAAAATCAATCTAACATAAATAAAATAACTAAGCCAACATCCAGCATGAAAGGAGGCAGCCAACTAAACTAACATCTAAATTGTTTGAATCTATAGCCAGTAACAGTAGGTGAAGTGGTCCGGCACTGGCAATAGAGACAGAGTTCAATAACAGTCAACAGAGATAGAGTCCAGCAGTCCAACAAATTGAATGGCATATGGCTTTGATAGATGGATTCGGCAGCAGCAAACCAGCAGTGTGTAATAGTCCACTCCAACAGTAGTGTGGCTTCGATAGCAACTCTAGTCAGCAGAGACAAAGTCCAGCAGTCCAACAAATTGAATGGCAAATGGCTTCAATAGATGGATTTGGCAGTAGCAGACCAGTAGTGTGTAGTAGTCCACTCCAGCAACAGTGTGGCTTCGATAGCAACTCCAGCAGTAGATCAGTAGCAGTAGAAGCCAGAAGGGGAGGGGAAAGTCGAAGGTGAGACTATGAGAGTGAGTGAGGAGAAATTGCAAAAGCAAGAAAGGAAGGGGAAGGTTGAAGGTGAGGTGAGAGTTTGATTGTTCGAGAGTGAGTGAAGCGCCACGCGAGTGAGGGGAAAGAGAAATGAATAAGGTTAGGAACTTAGGATTAAAAGGAGGATGATGGGTTGGGTTGGGTAAAGTTTAATTTTTATTGAATTGGGTTTGGGTTTGGGTTTGGATTTGGATTTGATTTTAAAAGTTGAATTAAATTTAAAATTGAATTAATTTTTTTTTTAATTTTTCGCAAGGATGGAGATCCCTACGGGGTTTCGCATGATGGGGAAAATTTCTCATGAAATTTCACAAGGGAAAATTGCCCCCCATCCCCACCCCACGAGGACGAATATTCCTCTTAGTCTTATCCCCACGGCGAGATCACATAGGGCCCGGGGCAATCGGAGCAAATTTCCACCTCTACACATACAGAACATGGAAGGGGAAAACTCCGCTTCTTTTATTTTTCCTTTGCTTGTCGCCATGCTCTCCTTTCATGGCTTCACCTCACACCATCCCCTTCAAATCTCCCCTTTTTGAGAGTTGTGATTCTTTAATTCCAACTTTATTCCCAAAATTTCTCCAATTCTCATAGCTTTGAGCCTCCATTTTCCACTGTTGCTCTGCTTCTTCATGTTGCCTCTATCAAGCTCACTCATGTTTTCCTCTCTCTAAGATTTTTTATCCTCGAACCAGATTTTCTTTTTCAGGCTTTAATTAAAAGTAAAGTGATTTTTCGGAGATTGGTTCAGGATTTTTGTCATAAAGAAAACGGAAAAAAGGGGTAACTGTTAATCAATAATCTCCTTTAATCTAATATAGTACTTCTTACTGCATGAAACTCGCTTTTATCAAAATTTATAAATAGACTTATCAAAAATACTCAAAGTTTCATGTTGACAGCGATGACCTTTCAAAAATTAAAAGTTAAGCACAGAACTCAAAAGATTCCTCTTTTTCGAGTTTTTTTTTTTTTTTTTTTTGTCAATTTGACTTTTTTTACCATGACCTATTCAAAAATTAAAGAAAGATAGTTTAGAAGAGTTCAAAATCACCTACCAAAATAAAATTATTAACTTAAAACCTTCTGTTTCTTCTACCTTTTACTCCTTCTAGGAAAGTATTGAATATAAAAGAATAATTTCATTTATAATCAATTAATTTTAAATTAAATATAAATTTTTGTTAAAATTTACATATATAATATTTATGTAGTATAAGAGTTTAACTTTTATTATGAAAAATCGGTTATTAACTCATGTAATAGAACACAAAATTAATACTAAATTTACATATAAAAAGATGTATTAAATCACAGCTTATCATGTTAAGCCAAAAAAATTCAACATCGCGTTTGTAAGAGAAAATTTTTCTAGGTTCTGTGTCATATTTTGTCATTTAGCAAGTGACTTGTTGAGGCTTGTTTCCGGTATATCTTTCAAAAGCAGAAGTGAGGTGGCAAAATAAGAGGGCGGGTGTCAAACAGCGAGAGTTAAAGCAACTGCAGCTAGCTCTGCTCCTTTTGCTAACATGCCCTACTTCTTCTTTCTTTCTTCCTTTTTTTTTTTCTTTTTTTTTTTTTGAACATGACTTCTTCTTTCTTTCTTTTTATTTTCTGTTCCCCCCCAATTTTATTGTTTCCTTATAACTTAATTTATTCTTAGAATTATTTACTTTTATCAAACAACACATAATATAAGGACTGAACAAAATCATATATAATTACAAAAAATATGACTTTTATAGGGTCAAATCATGTAATGGAATCCAATTCATATTAATTGTTAAATCCCCCCATCACTGTGCTGTTAGCAAAGGCTTATGATCTGACCAATTCAACTACAAGGCCTTTCCTTAACCTTACCCTGTTCCTGACCAAGAAAATTAAGGTTCTTTATTCAATCTCTTTTTACATTATTATTATTATTATTATTATTATTATTATTGATGTTGTCATTGTTATGTATAACTTTTGATTCGGCGGGCTTTTAGACAAAGAACAAAGAACCTAGGTACTCCGTGCAATCACAAAATGATGATCAAAATTGGGTACTTCTTAACCTCATCTTATAGGCTGTTTGATTGAAAGTACAATTTTTCAATCCATGAGTTAGGTTAAATTCCTTCCTCATTTCCTACCAAATTTAAAAGGTACAGTTTTTTGAATAGCTTGTTTTAATTCAGTAACATAAACTTTGAATTAAGATCATTCATTTTTTGTGTAACATGTTTCAGCTCCGTAAATCTACTTTTTCTTTCTTTCAATTAATACATGTAAATAATTTTAATTTGTTCAAAAAATAAAAGTGCAGCTTTTCAATCTCATAAGTTAGGTTCAATATTTTTCTCATTCTCTCAAAAATTGCATTTGTTCAAAAATAAATAAATGGTACTTCTTAGAAGATGACAAATCAACCATCAATATAACCTGGTACAGTATGAAAGAAAAAATGAGATATGTAGGCTGGACTGCAACACAGAGTTACATTGCCATCAGCCCCTCGAGTCGACCCATCCATTACCAATTATCATCAAGCAACAAGAATATAACAGTACTGTATGGACCCAGAACAGACCAAAATGGGGGGCCCATCAACTTCATTTTCTTCTTCCATTCCATCTTATGGTTATGGGACCATCTTCTCCACCATCAACACCTGTTTCAATACCCTCCCTACACACTAACACTTCTAACAATTGTACTTCTCAAAAAAAAAAAAAATTACTAGAAAATTTAAGTTCCCTCTTCATATTTAGATTAATTTACATACGTATACACAAACAAACATAAATAGTAATCTTCTTGATCATTCAGTGCTTAGGTCACAGCCATATGTACAAAAAAATAAATAAATAAATAAATAAACAAATAAAATGGAAGAAGTAACAATAATACTTAAAGAGGACAGAAAGGACGTTGATGCCATCTTCTCAACGATTGCTATTGGAAAAACCATAAATATCCTGTTCTGTACACAGTGGTATTACCAAGTAGTATTATGTCCAACACCAGTATATAACACCACGCCCGCATGAAATTTTACCACCTAACTTTTAATCTAATCTTATTCCATACTACATACTGCATAACTACTAGTGCACGTGATTGTCACTTCCCATACGCAACACGATCTGAGAAGAAAACAATTCCCACCTTGTACGTTTTAGAATAAGCGTCCCTCTTTAACAGTTGATTCCACACTGTTCCACGTCTGGACCAGTCACTCGAGTGGTAAAGGGATCAACCCTCACCCACAACAGAGAGAAAATGGAGGCAAGCAGAATCGACCACACCACAACAATGGTGGGTGTCCGGTTTTGGCGTCCCATCAAACCTCTGAGGAAGGGGTACAGGTGGATGATCACCCAGAAGGCAAAGAAGAGCTTCCCAAACAGAGGACCCCATGATTGATAACCGCTGTTTATGGCATAAGAGATTCCAGCAACAACACCTACCAGGTTTATGATTAGGAGAGTAGTTGGTGGGATGAGAAGGGTCGTCCATTTGAGCATGTACAGTTCTGCAAAATCCCCTTCCTCATCTGATGCCTTCGACGTCACAGTAAAGTTGGTGTCAATGCCAGCAAGTACTTTGAGAAGACCTTGGAAGACAGCAAAAAGATGGGAGGAGACACCACCGATCACCCAAAATTGTTCATTTCTCCACCATTCGTCAATTCCAACACCACTCCACCTCATCTCTAAGATACCAGTAGCGAAGATGGAAAGAAAGAGGGATATAAACCATATACTTGCTATGTTACTGATCTGCAAATCAGAGCAATCCAAACAAAACAAATTTAACACATTGTTTGTTTAACACATTTTGTGTGTGTGCGTGTGTAACTCTAATCTATGTATATAACTATATATTAATTAGGAATATATGGTAACAGCAAACCTGGGGAATAATGAACTTGTTGGTAAGAAGACAGACAGCTGGCAGTGTACAGTACATGAGAAGAGGAATGGAAGTGACAGGATAGATGGTTGTGTTCACATATGCAAACCTCTCCAGCCATTTCAGCCTACCACCATAACCATACCAGATTGGGCAGTGACGACTGAAAAGAATTTCCACAGAACCAAGGGCCCAACGAAGAACTTGGTTTAGACGATCTGAGAGATTGATAGGAGCAGACCCTTTGAATGCTGGAGGATTTGGCATGCAGTAAATTGACCGCCAGCCACGGGCATGCATTTTGAATCCTGTAAGAATATCTTCCGTAACGGAACCATAGATCCAACCAATCTGCACACAAAAGGGAATTTTTGATGTAAAGGCAACAGACAAATTACTGCAAAAGACTGGCGAATAACTACCCGTCAAATTTTACAGCCACATGTTTGTGTGTGTGAGAGAGAGTTACCTCACTTCCCCAGTCTGTTTTGTCTTCATACCCACAGCTGATAACATGAATAGCTTCCTTAAGAAGTGTTTCAGGTGTGGCAGATTGTGGAACACCACCATTCTCCATAAGTGTGGACGCAACAAAAACAGCAGACTGACCAAACCGCTCCTCCAGGCTCCTTTGTGACACGTGTAGTGACTTTTCATCATCAAAACCAGCACCTAATTTGAAATTGCACAGGGGACACAGTGGTCACTACATAGTCAAGCCAAAAGGCATTCAACTGCCATATCAACCAGCAAAACTAGAAGACAATGCCATAAATAGTTTACCTTCAACGCCCTCTTCTATATCATCCAGACTGAATGTTGGCACAGTTGGGTCAATGTGCTTCCCAGCTTTCTTCTTGTGCAAGCCCTTTTTACTAGATTTTGAACTTTTCTTTTGTGAACCTCCACAAAGTGAAGATAGCAGCCCAGGTTTCCTATGCTTGGGTTTGAGTGGAGGTTCATAACCATACAGTGCTGTTCTGTTAAAGACACATCCCGTACCAACATAAACAGGTCCTTGAATACCATCAAGACCTCTCAAGTTTATCTGAAATCCAAAAGTTCAGAAATTTAAAAAATGTTATAAGCAGAGGTTGATAGGACAGGATTTTCATCCAAATAACTTGAATGCCCAGGTATCCAACCCACAGACATGCTTGGAAAATGATTTAGAAATGTCATCTATGGACGAAGTAATTCACTTTGCAATAAGATAAGAAGCTTACATCAAAGAACACAGTATTGCGGTTAGCATATCTATCATTCTTATCAATTCCATCAAATCTTTGTGGAAATTGCACATAACACACGTGTTTCCCAAGGTTTGGGTCCATCAGAAAACACATTGCTTCCCTTAAGGCTTTGCTATTATTTATGTAGTGATCACAATCAAGATTCAACAAGAAAGGTCCATTAGTAAGGACTGCTGACACCCGGACCTGCAAGATGTTGGACTAATACAAGTAAGAAACAATTAAGTCTGGAGAGAACTATCCCCAATCTTTCTGAGAAGTTACTTACAAGTGCATTCATGGCACCAGCTTTCTTGTGGTGCTGGAAGCCAGGCCGCTTTTCACGAGAAACATAAACTAATCTTGGGAGCTCATTACCCTCAGCATCAAGCCCTCCATTTTGACCTAAGAAAACCTACAAAATTGCATTAAATCTCAGTGGCTAAGTGATGGGATCTGATGATGATAATGGGAGAAAAAACAAAGTGATTTAATAATCACATTCACCAGCAACATATCTGTCAATTTATGTTTGTCTTACCTGGATCATTCCTGGATGATCTCTTGTGTTGTTACCAGGCCATGGCGTACCATCCTGCATGATCCATCCTTCTTCAGGAATTTTTTGGGCCTTTGCAACAAGCCCATTAATTCGAACTTTAAATTCTTCGTATTCTCGCTGCGATGGAGAGGAAAAGATGACATGAAAATCAGAAAAATGGAAAGATAAAATTAAGCAGTATCAACGTCAACTACCTTCATAGCTCTACGGTCTTTGACAAATGATGTTTGAACTTTATCCTTCAAGTAGTCAATCTTTTGTGCAAAATACCACTCAGGAGCCCGAGGTTCAATGTTATATTTCTTGCAGAAAGGTACCCATTTCCTGGCAAAGTCTGATGTTTCAGACAGTGCTTCAAATGTTAACATTGCAGCACCATCATCAGAGACATAGCATGAGACCTTGTCAACTGGGTAGTCAACTGCAAGGATGGACAGCACAGTATTGGCTGTCACAAGAGGAGGCTCCTTTAACGGGTCAACAGTACTCACAAAAATATCAACAGCAGCTAATTGTGAAGGTCCTCCTTCATGATCATATCTGTTAGTCACAAGGGAATTGCAAACACAAGAGAACATGGTTGTATAATGGCACAACTTGATACATGTGAGCAAGAATGTAATAACTCAGAATGACATCTGTAGATGGATAAGGAGAATATATCCTACCTCAGAGCAAGCCTGTCAAGATATGTTTCACGGTTCACAGGAAGCCACTTAGGGAATTGATCCAGTATCCAAGATATTGCAAACCATATCTCACATATCACAGATACCAACCAAAGAGCATAGGCATTAGGAACAGGATTTGTTATCCGGTAGTGCAAGAAAAAGCACAGAATGACCAACCGCAGAATAATGACCAACCTATAAGGGTTTATCTTGGATGATGGAATGGAGACCTTCCTAGATAAAGGCTGCCTAGCTTCGTCATTCCTGCAAATTTCAAAACATGGGAATAAGCATGGGTTAGCATTTACCAGACTGGAAGTAGGAACAAGTAACAAAACAAAAAGATAAAAACTGAACCCTAGGAAGGCTGATGAGATAGATGGCTTATAGTTGACATGTGACTTTGATGATGGGTGCAATGACCAGGTTTTCCAATTCTGGAAAAGAATCTAATTGCCAACCATGTTCTAACCTGGTGATAAGGACTCTAGTGGTGTGGCATCAAGTCCTGGGTTCTATTCTAGGCAATGACTTTCACCTCTTCCCATTATAGTTAATGCTAAAAATTCACAGACCCAGAAAAGTTTCCACACACAGGGCACAAGAAGAATTCTAGTAATTACAATATTTTTGGAGCTAACTCTGTACAACTAACAAAAACAAAACACCATAATAAAGAATCTAGAGACTGATTAGATGGGAACTCACAGTAACGAATCATCTACAAGCACATCAGTGCTGGCATCAATATCTCCGGCACCCCTTTCTGAAGGAGCCTGGCCAGTGCTCATAGGCATAACATTCTTCTCCTGCTTCATTTTCCAGCCATCAACTCTCTCCTTCCAGGCTACATTGCCTAACCCTGGGGAACCAAACTCTCTTACTGGATCCACACCCCTAAAATTAGCTGAAGAGAAATTCCAGCATTTAAATTAATAATACATGGTAGGAATACACAAAAACTCAATGTTACATCACAAAAAGAAGGATACACACGCTTTCCACCAACTCTGGGAGATGCCATAGAAAGGTGATCAGGTGATGCAGCAGACAACTCCCCCGAGACCTAGAAACAAGGGGGAAAAAATTCATTTCAATTTATTATTCCATGCAGGGGAGGATTACAAAGCAAGTTGAATCATGAAGTTACCAATTCTTCTAGTTATTCTTATTTCATTTCAGATTTGATATTTTTCATAAGAATTTTAGGAGTCTATTAGGGTTTTAGAATGTCTATGAATTCTATTATGCAATAAGCTTTGAATCTTTTGATGAATTGAATAAAGATTTCCCTGAATCCCTGCTATTGTTTTCTGTCTGCTTTTCTGCCCCAAATTTTTCTAGGTTTTTTTTTTTTTCTTTGGCGTTCCCCACATGCTTCTAGTTATTCAATCCTCTTTTCTACTAAATTCCTCTGTCTTCCCATCCCCTTCTATCTATTTGTTTATCTCCCCACATTCTTCTATTTCTCCTGTCCTATATATGTCAGTAGTTTATTGACCTACCTCCTGTGCACTGGCAAGCAGCGGAATATGGTTATGTGAAACCTCTTTATCATAACTTGAAGCCCCAACATCTTCCCCCCTATCATGTGCCATTTGCCAGCTCAACATTCTTTCTGCAACTTTCTGCTTCTGATTTTGATTTTCAGAAGGGTAATTAAAATTGCTGGCAACATCATCAGCATCACCATTTTCTTCTGTGTCTCCAAGGATAGCAGGGCTACCTGGAAAGAAACAGTGAAACAATTTTTATTTTATATAATGACAACCAATGCCACTAGTTTTTGCAATTTTTGTAAAATGATTTGAGAAAGTATCATGCCAAAAATCTACAGAAATGCATTTTATCTATTTTACAATTTGTGACACAGGTTGAATTGAAAAACCTTTGTGCCTCTTGTATCTAGTTTTGCATTGTGGGCATGACTGGTTCCCATGTTTCCTCTCATATTCATAGCATGGCCTGCAGACAGGAAAAGCACAGACATGGCAAGCCACAAATGGTTCACCATCGACAGCTTCGCCCACGTTATCACTGCAGATTTGACATACCTGACCACTGACACTCTTGATCGCCTTTGCCTAAGTATAATCAAAAGGAAAGACAACAATATCTTTCAGAATTCAGCATCCAGTAACAATAAGATATCATCATAACCTTACCTAAACAATGGGGGCAAACATTATTTAAGTTGAAGACAGTACTTTATGATTTCATAAACATTTGTTGAAACCAACAAATACAACCAAACTCCAAAACTTGTTTATCATGGTATTTTGTGGTGGGTGTAGGAAAAGAGATTAACAAAACCATCACTGAAACTGAGAATTGTTTAATTTTCAAACAGCAAAACCCCAAAGTGCTTTGGATAGATAAATACATACCCCAATCTCTGCCTCTGATTCCATTGTTACCGAATTCTTTTTTGATCAAATGTGAGACACTGGTAGGTATCAACACAATCTATGCATGCCTGCATTTAAAAGAGACAAGACAATTGAGTGGTCAAACGTTGTAAATTAGCAGGAAAAACAAAGCAGTGGATGTCGATAAACAACAGATCCGAAAGGAGAAAGGTGATTTACAGACCTTCAAGTGTACGGATGGACACCACACAACGCAAATGCAGAGAGTAATTAAACTTTGTCTCTCTCTCTCTCTATTTTCTCCACTAGAAAAACAGAAAGAAAGAAATAGTCTACATAGATAGAATCGAAAATCAAACCAACATTCGCATAGGTATAATAAGATGTTAGAATAGAAAATTGGTTTTAAGGACAGAGCAACGCGGAACTCCCCGACAGTGCGGCTGCCCTGCTGCTTTCTGGTTTTCTGCTTGCTTGGAGTGAAAATTTTTTGTTTGTTTGTTTGTTTGTACTTTTGTTTTTCGGTGTTTGTTGGACTTTGAATAAGCCCATTCCGATATTTGCACAGTAAAGAATTAGTCCAACGACACATAATTAATAATAATGGAAACAATTTTTGTATAATTTTTTTATTTTTTTTTTATAATTTTATGTATCATTAAAATAATTAATTTTTTAATTTATATAAAACTTATAATATTGAATATAATTTTATGTATCATTAAAATAATTAATTTTTTAATTTATATAAAACTTATAATACTGAATACAATTATATAAAAAAATAAAATAACTATCTCTATTTCATGCCCTTGCTCTTGTAAAATCAGGATTTTAAAATTTTTAAATTAAATAAAAATAATAAAGTAATTATCTTGATTCTCTTTCTCTTTCTCAAGATAATTTAGTTATTTTTTATATTTTATATAAATAAAAACATAATTTTTCAAAATTTTATTACTCGGAATTAAAGACACTTTTTATGTCTTTTTTTTTATTTCTTACTCATTTTTATTATTTTTTAAAAGCTTATTTATAAGTAATGATATAATTTTTTTTAATTTTATTTAAACAAAATTATGTGAAATTTGATAGACATATGAGTTTACATATCTACTTTATTGGGTTAAAGCCTAATCTTCATCCCTTTACTATTCAAATTTGTTCGTTTCTATTCTCTTAATAAGGAATTGATTTAGACAGTCATTCCACGAGAAAATTGCAAATAATAATATGAATTTTTTTATTTTTTATTTTTTATCTAAGAATATTAAGTTTGTGATTTTGCACTTAGCCTAATGACTCGATGACTTTAAACTTTCTTGAAAAGTGCATTACCCAGCTCTTAGGTTGGGTTCGAACCCTCACCCTCACATTATACACCATTCAAAAAAAAAATATATTAAGTTTATAATTTTTTATTGAAAAACTAATTAAATAGTGATATTGACATAATAAATTTTTTTAACTATTCAATTAATCTTTATTTATTAACAAACTTACCATTAACCATTCTTTTAAAAAAAAATGGCGATTGTAAATAATGATGCCAACAAAATTAAACTTGGTTAAATGAGTACTTGTTTTTTTGAGAGTTTTGGAGGAGTGCAAACTTACCATGCATTAACAAATTTCCCAAAAATATCAAGTGGATACCAATAAAAGTTTGGTCAAATTCCATGAGAATGTGATTTT
>BPVZ01000002.1:6703458-6714055 GCA_020521535.1 Rubroshorea leprosula | reverse complement strand
AATTAATTTATATAAAATTAAAAAACTAAAACAACTAAAAAAACAAAAAAGTAGAGGGAGTAACATTAAGATTAAAATCAGAAGAGTTGATATAAACGTTTATTACAAAGATTAAGCAAAAAAAATTTCAAAAATATATTGTTTTAATAAAGTTATATTAAAAAAATTAAACATTATAAATTTTAAAATAAAAAATATTTATTTTATTTTATTTTATTAAAATAATATTTTTTTTTCTTAATTTTTTTATAAATTTAATTGATAAATACTAATTGGTTAAATACCATTTCTGATCCCTCTACTATAGGAAAAAACCCTTTTTTAGTCCCTATACCGAAAAAATCTCCTTTTTGATCCTTACTGTTTGAAATTCGACCATTTTTTAGTCCTTCTGTCAGTTAAGTGACAGCATGGCACAATTATCTGTTAAATGTCTTTTTTTTGTCTTTTTAATGGTGACATGGGATTACACATGGCAAAATTGATGAGTTGGGAATCAGATTTATTTTCCATGTAATCAATAAGTCCTAAAATAATTAAAATAATTAAAAGAAAAAAATCATTGTTTCCCTTTATCTTTTCATTTTCCATTTCTATCCTCATATTCTTCGCAAACCCATGATGAAAAAAGGGATTTTTTCGGTATAGAGACTAAAAAAAAAATTTTTCTTATAGTAGAGGGACCAAAAAGGTATTTAACCATACTAATTTTAATTAAAATTACATGAACATAAAAATAAAAATAAAAATAGAAATTACCTGGTATCTGTCTTTCTTATTTTCGGTTTCCACCCTCAATAACAAATTATAAAAACGAATAAGGGCAAAAATCGCATAATACATAAAACGTGATATTTTTTAAAAATATAACTAATCAAAAAAAAAAATCAACAAAATTTAACAGGTAAAGAAAAAATGGAAAAAACTAATAACATACCTAAATGTCAAATTTTCTAGAACTGAAATCAAAATAATTAGTCCTAGTAATCCAATATGAGAAAAACACATTCAGATTATTAAACGACTGTTCTCATAGCTTACACCAATCATAAAGCATCAAACCTTAAATCAGTTTTCCTATTTAAAAAAGGAAAAAGAAAAAGAAAATACACTTTGAATCAGCTTCTGCTGCTATATACAAAGAGGTAAAGACTTACAAGAAAAAGAAATTAGTTCCAAACTATTTTTCCTTGCAAAGCAGACTATTTACAGGCTATATTAGCAGAAACACTGGCTGCATTTTCATATTAGACTTGCAGTCGAAATTTCCTGATGGCTGCATGCATGGTAGTCCCCCAGTTTTTCACTGTCTATGTTTAGAGGGATATTGCTTACACTGTAAATAGTCTCATCCAACAGAACATGACTACCAGTTGCAGGACCAGTCTCCTCCTCATCCACCACCTGAAGCAAGCCAGATTGCTCACCAATTGAGAAACCATCGTCACACTTTTCTATGCAAGGATTTTCATAATCTGTGACTGACATGCCATACCACAGGGCTTCAAAGGGAGACTTCATATTGGAGTTGATTTCAGAAATAAAGTCAACATCGAATATTGGAGTTTCGAAATCTACCATAGAAGCAGCTTGTGGAAACGCAAGAAAATTTTGTAGAATACCTCCAGAGGACCATTCTTTTGTAGCTTCTACTTTGAGTTCAGAGTTTTCAGCCTCTCCATGGGTAGTACCAGATCCATCACAACCCTGATCTTCAAAGAACTGGTTCAGAATTTCAGTTTCCTCAACAACCCAAATTTCATTTAACTTCTTGCTAGCCTCCACGTTTCCCATGTCATCTTTTTCAATTTCATGTCTGGCTAGAGCAACTTTGCAGACATCCCTGATCTGGGAATCATCTGCTCCTTCCTCCTGAGGCTTGGAATGTTCCTTCACTTCAACTGCTTCTCTGTTGAAATGCTCGTCATCAAGAGAGCAAATCACTTCCCCCACACTCTCTAACCCTTTTATGCAATCCATCCCACTGGCTGCATCAGTACAGGTTGAAGGTGAAGATGTGATTTCAACTTCTGATTTTAGCAGACCCTTTCTGCTACTGCTAGTGCTACCATCCTCTTCATTTGAAAAATCTGGAGCTTTAACTACAAGAGCTTGACTATACTTCTGATTATCCATTGAAGTTGAAGACAGGAAATCAGCAAAGGCAAATGCTAAGGCATCATCAATTGACAAAATGTTCTTTGGTGAATTAGCTACTGGTGCATGATCTTCTTCCTCAGCATCAGCAATGGGAAAATCAGGAGCAGTAACTACAAGACTCGGGAATGGTTGAGTAGCATTTAGCAAATGATCCATAGCTTTAGGAGAATTAGATGAAGAAGATTCCTTCTCAAATGATTCGGGTGAATCATATCTAACAGGTTCTTTTCTAAAGTTATAAGAGGAGTAAGGATCAGAATCAGAGCATGAAAATTCAGGAGCATAATATCTTATGCAAGACGGTAATCCATGATTCTGGCCCTTTTTGGCAAGTTCTTCAAGTTGCTGCTCCACCCGCTGAAGCCTAGCATCAATGCTGCTTATGGGCTTTAACATTTTCTCTTCAAACCTTAACAAGAGGTCCTCTATTGTGCTCACATGAGAAGCAAGTTGATCCAGGACACTTTCAACATGAACATGTGATCGATATGGCTTGCTTTCTCTATCTGAAACATGAGTAAGAACCTCACAATGAGCTGTTTTTGCATGCACCTCAACACCTTCCTGCAGCTTCACTTGCTGCTGATCTGAGGAACTGGATTTTCCTTCCTGTTGTGTTCTATCAGCAAAATTCAACAGTCCAATTGTATTTGACCCACTTTTGGTTGTCTTCTCTTTTTCCTGCGCGTCAAAAGTGTGCTCATTTTGTATTTGGCGAAGCTCTGTTGTCCTAGATAATTGTAGAAATGTAGGAGCAAGCATGGCCATAAGAGTACTTCCACCTAGGTTTCCCATTTGGTCCGACTGGTTTTCTGATTCATCTAAATCAAGGGTATCAGCAAAGACATAGACTTCATCAACAAAGAGACAGCCTCTATCCTGAAGTGAAAGCAGCCGAAGGGTGATGGAAATGCAAGGGTTTGCATCGCTAATCTCTGCAGTGGCCTCATACAAATCCTGAAATTTTGAAGTAGGAGAATATATGATGAAAATGAGCTTTTTTTTTTCCCTTTGAAATGCCAGGTGGAAAGTGGTCAAAATGCTAACAATTGCTTGTATCAAACGGCAAGAAGGAAAAGAGAAAATTATACCTGTGCACTTCTATTAAAATTTGACGGCAAAGAACCATTTGCATTATCAACTACCAAAGAATCATGAGCTTTCACTTCAACCCAGTCATCTTCACTTGTGCTTGAATTACTTTCACTGTGTATACTCTTTACATCCAGTCTTTTCACAGCTCCATTTGGATGTATCAAGGCAGCTTCACAGTGAAGGGTACAAAGAAACTCATTTATGGACTGAAGTGAAGGCGCATAGTATATTTCAAATACTTGAGCAGTACTTCGAACATAAACCTGCCTCACCGCACGTTTTTGAGCAAAAGCAACTGCAGAGAAAGAAGCTCATAATCATTTCACCTGTACTAGTAGTTCATGATACTAGGAAATATGAAAAATAGGGTCAACACTAACTAGGGTAAATGTAAATGAGCAATCCCTGCACGATTTTCATGTGAAACACATAAACAGTATAATCTCTCTCTTTAACTATCATTTCTTCAATTGCAAATTCCATATTATAAGCTCTACTGCTCTAATACAAATTTCCATACCATGCTTGACTAGATGAACAATCAAATTCTCCAACATTAGACACTTGAAAGACATACTTAAGTGTGCCTCAAGAATGAATCCCTCAAAACAAGTTTCCAAACTTCCCACGAAAGATTTTAAATACAATGAAATGGAATCCAGTTGCACGGAGGAGGGGTCAATAGCACGTAAAACTAGAAAATTGTTTGCTTCAATGAATATGCATGCTCTGAGTAGTCAATAAATAGGTGAAAACAATTCACACACTAGACATTGGATTCTGCTAACCATAGAGCAGAACCAATGGATAAAATAGAGAATAACAGAAATCACCCTTGCTTTCAGCAAGCTCTTGATCTTCATCTGCCTCGGACCCTGATCCTCGAAATACACAATTAAGAGAACTTTCACAAAACCATGGTTTATTGATACAAATAACATAACAAGTAAGAATTTGCCAAGGACCTAAATAACCCAGTGATAATATCCTTCCTATGGAAGTAAAAGGCCGTAAGTTGCATGGCATGTGGGTGGGGTGGGGTGGGGTGGATTAAGGGATGGGAGAGGGTTGCCTCCTATTGTGCAACCCATGATTTAAAAGAAAAAAGAATTTAAGATTACTTGTTCTCTTCAAATCTGATCCTTATTCGGACCCCTAAAATTACAAGTTCTAATCCTAATTCTGACTTCATAAAAGAACCACTCTGATAAGTCAAATCCTAATCCAACAGCCAACTGAGTTCCAGGCTTAAGTGCTTCCAATTCACAACAAAATTTTGGAACTTGAGAACGAGATGAATGACCAAGCCTTTTGAAGTCTAATTACAACATGGAATGCTAATTTTTCTCCAAATTTTCCTACTTGTACATAAAGGAAATGAAATCATTCAGTTTCTTTCTGCAAACAGAACACAATAAGTCAATAAGGCAACAAAAAATTCGTAGGACTCACTTTTGATCTCGCAGGGGGCGGAATCAGGAGAGCTAGGGCACAAAAGGAGGGGAGATTTGAGAGCCGATTGGAGGGCGTTTACATCATCGTCATCGCCATTGTTGTCGGTGATCAGAGCTAAAGAGGACTGGACGGTGACGGTATTATCCAGAGAGCCACCGGTGATTGTCCAGCTCGTGGTGGAGCTGAAGGAGGCGTCGTAGTCGTTTTGTGCTTCCATGGCGACGGCGGTTGTTGAGGAATGGAAGATTTTGGTAAAGCCAGAGAGATGAGATGGAGTAAAAAGTTACTGGATTTAAAAGTACTCTAAATTTAATTGTTTAATTTTTTAAATATAATTTTAATTAAAAATTTAATATATTATATAAATTATAATTGAATTTTTTTTATCAAAAAAAATGCTCTGCAAAAATTTCATATAAGAAAAAAAATTTTAATTATTATTTATATAAATTATTAAATTTTTATTTAATTTTTATATTTAAAAAAAACAAAAAATCAAATTAAAATTATAAAAAATGAATTGAGGGCAGTAATGTCTTTTACGTGTCACGGAAGTGGAAGGGCGGTGGTGAAAGCACGACTATACTCTTATTAAAATTAGGCAAAAACCCCCTTAAGCCCTCAAACTTATCCTAAAATAGCATTTAAGCTCCCAAACTAAAAATAAAGTTGATAAATCCTCAAACTCCATTAACGATGCAAATAAACACTTCTTATGCATGGGTGTTCATGCTTTCAAGGTGACATTAAATATGAAATACCATTTGACTCTTTTGTGAAAAAGGTTTGTTTGCATCATTAATGGAGTTTGAGGGCTTATTTGTTTTATTTTTAGTTTAACAACTTAAATGCTACATTTAGGTAAGTTTGGAAGCTTAAAAAGGATTTTTACCTTAAAATTATGAATCTATTATTCATACATTAAAAAAAAAAAAAAAGAGGACCAGGTTTTCTGCGTCTTGGGCATTCTTCTTCGCCAGAGGTATTTCACTTCCATGGAAAATAGATTTTTTTTCGAAACACTTAAACATAATATATCTATTTTTTTGTTACACCAAATATCCAATGATAAATCTCTATCAGGGAGAGAAAGCAAATTTCAATAGTGATTGATTGAACAATCATTCATTTTTCAGGTCTTGAGCTGAATTGAAGAAAAGGAAAATTACAGCCAATCCAAGACAAAGACTCTTCACTTGTGACATATCTTAGCAGTAGGCATGGTGACACAGACTGGAGCATACAGCTTCTTGGCTTCTTCCGTGCCTGGTTTTGGCTCTCCTGCCATTGCAACGCCAGCCACGGTGCAAACTGCGGCAGCAGCTGCAGCAAACATCAAGTCTCTCCTGCCATTGCTGCTGCACTCCTTCTTGGCCTCACAGCTCAGCTTAACACTCTCCTCCACTTTAGCAGCATTTGCAATGACAAGTCTCCGCTGGGAAGTCACCTGAGACTGGCTGGGAAGGGTGGCCGTGCAAAGGAATGGAGCTGAAGAAACGGAGATGGATGCCATTTTTTAGCTGAAGGGTTTTTGTTTTTCCCAGTGGTTCAGTTCAGGTTGGTTAAATTGATGGAAATATGGGTGAGGGGAGACTCAGATCATTTTTGGAGCATCCAGAATACAAGTATTCTATCCAAAGAATGATTTGGAACCAATATATGAATGCCATGTCATGTTGTATTATCCAGGTGGAAATATGTGGAGGGAAGCAATTGAACTCAGTTTAGTGGTTGCTGTTCTTAGAGGACCAATGATTTATCAATACACCCAGCGGCAGCCAGCAACCACAGATGTCTTTTTCCTTTTACTGGAGTAAGACTATCAAGAAATTTTCACATTATTCATACAAAGTAACAAAATAACAAAACATTCCAATTCCAAAAATGACCCCACTCAGGAACTTGCTGATGTTATAATAATAAAGAAGAATGTAGCAAAAACCCCTAAGGGGTGTTTGAGACAATAATCAACTGATGTATTTGATACACAGTGATACATTGGACCTGTGTTGTTTGGTCATATATAAAAAGGTTGAAAGTTAGGGTTAGAAATGAGATGAATCTAATGTGAGAAAATAAAGTTCTAAGCATACAGTGCTTCTTGTTCACTTGCATCATAAGGAGGTGGCAGTAAACTGTGTACGCCAGCAAACAGATCTTCACGACCGGATGGTATTTCTCCCACCGGTGAATCCAAAACAGAATCGGGTATTGCTACAAGGGTTTCCTCAAAGAAGGATTTCATTGTCTGCAAAATATGAACATCAGGAACTTGCATTCTAAAATTTGAGCTATGAATGGAAGAAAATAATATGCATACTGTGCAATCCTGGAAAGCGGCATCAGCCTTGCGCTTCCACAGACTATTTCCAGGTTCTGAGTGGAAAAAGTTGAGTAGAGGCTGCAGTAGATTACAACACTTTCATTACATTATGTTTAGAGAGCCAAAGGAAAAACCTTTTTTCAATAATGTCAAACCTTATAAACTGCATAATGAGTAAAAAAGTCAGTGAAGACAATGTAAACTGTATGTAGGATGCTAGCTCTAAGGCATCATGTACATAGGAAATTTTCTGCAATGATAGAGCATGTGACAAGGTTATTTAGCCTACCTTTGCGACGTCCCGGACATTAGGTCTATTATTCCCATTTATTCCTAGAACAGAGTCCCCGTATTCTTGGTACTTTTTAAGGACCTAATAATCAATAGTGTATGGTGCAAAATATTAATAAACAATGAAATTTAAGCTATCACATTCACTAAGGAGTGAAATAAACCTCACGGCGTGTGAGCCCACTGGGTGGTGCACCATAAATCACAGTATCCACATGTCCCAAAAGCTGCCAAGGGCTGCTCAATAATGAATAACATTAGTAAATCAACTAATTGAGGATAAGCAAAACCCAGCAGATTGTAAGAGTTTAACAAGTCAGGGAGAAATTCAAAGACTTGTGACTGATAAAAATTACTGAAGTTTACTTGTGAGAAAATGACCAAACAAAAATGAAGTTGCACATTATACATACTAATTGTATGCAGCACGCCCAACCATAACACCATGAGCTTCTTCCCTTAGTGCTGCCTTTACCTACAAGTAGGAATGTTTATAAGAATAGACTATGGATTTCTAGCACAAGCACCAATAAGAGTCATGGCACCAAAGCAGGAAATCAAAGGTAGACATTAAAAGATTCAAACTAACAAAATTCCATCATACACGGACATAAAGGCATCCTCTTTTCTACTGAAACTTGCCATATTCTAACAGTCCTTGTTTAATGTGTTAAGAAAAAAATCAGCAAAAGACAAACAACAGCCTTTAATTTCTTAGTAGCAGCCACAGGAAGATCGGGAATATACAAGGTGACCAGGAACAATAGAACAAAGATTCACCTCAGTAACAGTATTTATGCCTCCATTTATTGTAAACTTTAAGTCTGGAAAGTCACGCAAAAGGGCATAATAGTACTCATATCTGCAACAAATTATAAATAAACTAATATTATTTCTCAAGTGAATTGGAATATAGCTCAATAGAACTGTTATATTATTAACCACATACTTGAGGGGAGGAATTCTTCGATTATCAGCTGGACTAACGCCATTGAGCAGTGCCTTCCGTGAATGTACGATGAAATGTCTGGTTGGGGAGAGGGAAGAAACCTTGTAGATAAAATCACCTGAAACAAAAAGGAACATAGTCGGGAATAGCACCAGCATCCTTACCATAAAATAAATAAAAAAAAGTCAGTACTTAACATGAAGACAGGTATAAGTATAACCCATTTCTAGGTCCAGCAAAGAATAAATCTGTTATCCAAGCTTATTTTCCTTGAAGAGACAGAATATGGGAAGAAAGGCCTTACAGAGCTCATTGTATGAATCATGATCATCAACACCAATCCTGCATTTGACAGTGACAGGAACATTGGTATTGGCAGCAATTACTGATATGGCCTCTCCAACAAACTTTCCTTGTAAGTACAAAATGAAAGTATAAGACCAAGTTGAGAAAGAAAATAAAATTATCTAGTCTGCTTGTATCTGACAAGCTTATCAGTATGGCTATCAAACCTTTGGATCAAGCATAAGACGAGCACCAAAACACCCATGCCCAGCTACTCTTGGACTAGGACAACCACAACTGGTTTGGAAGGTGGAAAAGGTAAGGTCTCAGTTAAAAAGAAAAAGAGTAAAATGAAGATAGAAGCCTAATGGAATAGAAAAAGGTACGAACTTGAAATTTATCTCATCATAGTGGTAAGCGTTGGCAAGTTCAGTTGCTTTTGCCAGGTTTTCTAAATTACTTCCACCAATTTGGAGGACAATTGGATGTTGTTCTGGAGAATATGCCAAGAATCTGTCCTGAAAAAAAAAAAAAAAAGGATGCAAATCAGTAGTAGTTAACAGAGACAAACCTAGCAGTTAATGAGGTCAAGTTATATAATCCGAACAAACAATCAAATTAAAGAAGCAAAATTAATAACAAATCTGACCCAGATATCTTTGTTAAAAATGGAAGGATGATGCAAGTAATATTGTTTTGATAAGATTTCAAGCACAATTTGAGAGTCAAAAGCATTCTTTATAAATTTATAATCTTAAAACAAGAACTCATAATGTTGATATTCTTCTTATGAACAACTCAAAAAGGAAGGGTTTTTCACTTGCCAGATTTCCTTTTTGATAAACAATTGTTTCAGCTGCAAGCATCTCAGTGTAGAGCCATGCATGCTTTGATATAAGCCTAGCAAGAGTCCTAAAATGGTTATCCGTCCAGTCCATCATTGGAGCTACACTGGAAATCATAGAATGGAACAAATCAAATTCAGGACATTACAATACATTACATTATTGAAGTCCCATTTAAAAGAAAATATTATAGCATCAACATATGTAGATAAAATACCTAAACAAAGGACGGTGATAACGTCTGGCAACCATGTTGCCCTTGGTATATAATTGATCCACTTGAACACAAGTACTGAGGCCCCTTGATTTAGTTGAATTTTTGCAACATTTAACTAAAAACAATCTGCGACGACTTTTCAGGACAACAGAGTGAACTGGTGTAAATGAAGATATCAAAGAATACCCTGAAAACTTCACCATCCCTCAATCAGAGATATACCCTGCTGGTTAAGGTAGGAACCTATCCATTAAATGAAGCTACATCATCCATTAGAATATAAAAGCTCTAATGCACTGTTACCCTTTTTTTTCCTAACATCAACCATAAGAACCCAGAATAGTCACTACTTAATTCTCAGAGACATTTAACCGAACAGGAGAAGAGCACAAATCTGACACAAACATTTGTTCATACAGAGATTTACTAGTAATAAATACACAAGGCCAGAAAGTTTAGGGCTTACATGAATTTATACTTAAGCCACTTCCGCTGCCGGTGCCGGTGCCGGTGCCGGAACCCTTGCAGTAACTTCAGGGCGTCGACGCCTCCGCAACTTCCGGAACCAGAACCAGTGGCGCTTTTTTTATTCTCTCTCTCTCTCTTTTTCCCGGCTTTATCGTGAGCCAAATGGGAACAGATTCCCTTGGGCCGGACTAAAACTGGGCTCATAAGAACCCAATTTTATACCCAGGTAGAGCAGGCCGAATTATTCTGAGTTTTCGAGTTTTTTGGGGTTTGGATCTACCCAATACCTTTGGGGCCCAAAATAGCCCATCACAATCTACTAAAGGGCAGTGGTTTGCGAATATACAATTTTTCTGTAAATTTTTATACATTATTAAATAAATAAATATATTTAGAACAGATAAAATTTATAAGAATTTTTATTTTTTTTATTATTTATTAATTTTAATTTTAAATTTTTATTAAATATTAATATTTAAATTTAAAAGTTAATTAAAAATTTTAATTTT
>BPVZ01000002.1:6676703-6688735 GCA_020521535.1 Rubroshorea leprosula | reverse complement strand
TAATTAATTATTGTAATTAATAGTTAGCTGTAAATTTGCTAATGACAAGTCAGAATGACGAAGACTATAAATACAGAAATAAGCCCATCTGTATTGTGCGAGAGAGAATTTTGAGTTATCCCTTGGTGGCCATTTTTCTCAGGCCGCCCTGATCTCACCGGATTCTCTCCGATTGTATCTCCTTCCCAGATCTTCATCGTTTTCCAATCGGCTGATATACATACACATAGAGGGAGAGGTTTATGTACAGTTTTCGTAAAGGAAAATGGGGGTGATATCAAGGACGGTGTTCCCGGCCTGCGAGAGTCTGTGCTTCTTTTGTCCGGCGTTGCGTACCAGATCCAGGCATCCTGTTAAGCGTTACAAGAAAATGCTCGCTATGATTTTCCCTCGATCTCCGGTTAGCCAACTTCCCGAATCCTGTTTGCTTTCCTTTTATCTGATTTTCAAAATGTCTCGTTGTGTTTTATTTTGTTTTTGCAGGATGAACAACCAAATGATCGCATGATCAATAAATTGTGTGAATATGCATCTAAGAATCCTCTTCGTATCCCGAAGGTAAATTGTTTTGTGTTCGCAGTATATACAATTCGTGTTCATAATTTTGGTTAAATTCTGCTATTACGTTCTTGATGGATGATTTTTACTCCTCCATTTTCAAATTCAAAATTAATTGTTAGGTTTATGTTTCCTCTTTCTAATGAATTTTTGCAAACTTTTGAATATTTCTTTAATGAATGTAAAAGATTCATGAATCTATACTCTTTTGAATGTTTAGTGAAAAAGAGATGCTATCATTGGACATCAATTTTGGCCATAGCTGCTTAGATTTTGTTTTAACTAGGTCTGATATTTTTGTTTTATCAGTACAACCTAATCTTGAGGCTTTTGACATGTTTCTTTGTCAGATCACAAGTTTGCTGGAACAAAAGTTTTACAAGGAACTGAGGAGTGAACAGTTTCATTTAGTAAAAGTTGTTGTGACAATCTACAGGAAGTTGTTGGTTTCTTGCAAGGAGCAAATGTGAGTTCCTTTTCATCATGTTGAATGTGAGTTCCTTTTCATTATGCAGTTTCTTGATGGTAAAATGGCTGTACCTAAAACTTGTTCCTTGTTGACATTCTCTGGTTTCCAAATGAAATACTTGAATTAAAATTTTTAATAGACCTTACGAACACTGGCTTATTAGCATGTGTTAGGATTTGCCAATTTTTGAATTAGCAAATCAACTTCATAATGACAGGAATAAGGGACTATTATTTCAGCATCTATCATGAGGAGGCAATACCTTGAAATGAGCCCTACTGTTTTTAGTAGGGTGAATAATTTAACAAACCATAAGGTTAAATGTAGTCTAAGAAAAGTGTATATTATTTATGATCACAGAAACTAAGGCATGTACTCGGGTGCATTCCGCATTGTCATTTGTCACTTTTATACTGTTTGGTAATGTTGCAAGCTCAGAAAAATATCCATCTTGATTCCAATTATCAAATACACAATTCTGAAGGGCCTTTTTTTTTCTGAGGTTGTATCATTGAACCAGTAATAGGTCAAATTCATGCATTTATAGTATGTGGAAAGATTGTTTGTATTGCTTTATTAGCAACGTAAAAAAAATTACCATTTATTTGTTTGTTTCTTTTATGGTGCACTGCAGGCCATTGTTTGCAAGCAGCTTTCTCAGCATCATACACATCTTGCTAGATCAAACACAACGAGATGACATACGCATATTGGGATGTGAGGTTCTTTTTGATTTTGTGAATAATCAGGTAGGAGGTGTTTGTAGGTTCTCCTTTCTTTTTTACTCCAACAAATAATAAAAAATGAAAGTTCTTATTAAGATTAGAGGCTCCTCCAGTGAAAATCCTCACACTAATTTGACTATTTTGACTAGCCAGAGTGATGGTACGCATATGTTCAACTTAGATGGAATGATTCCAAAACTTTGTCTTTTAGCTGAAGAAATGGGAGAGGACAGCAGGGTACAACGCTTGCATTCTGCTGGGCTTAAGGCGCTATCATCAATGGTAATCCACCCTTATTTTTTTTATTCTATGTAATACTTTTCCTTTATTGTTGTTACCATTTTATTTGTCATGGGTTGTCCAACACAAGAGAGTTATACCAATTAGTTTTACACTTAAAATACAAGCAAAATGAAAAGGAGTTGTTAAGCTGATGACTCCGCCTACTATTTTCTTGACAGGTTTGGTTCATGGGTGAATTCACTCATATTCCAGCTGATTTTGATACTGTAAGTCTTCTTGGATATATTTTAGGGACTAAGATGCTACAATGGGCAGTTAACAGTTGTTTTTACATAGCAGTGTCTTTGTGGAAGTTGTTGAATATCTCCATGAAAAACAGGTTGTTTCAGTGCTCTTGGAGAATTATGAAGGTTTCGAGGAAACATCAGATAATGCTACTCAAGAAAAGCAAAATACCCAAAATGGCACTGCTCAAGAGAGCTTCCCTCCTGCAGATACCCTCACAAGGTTTTCCTGGAGGAGTATTGTGAATGAGAAAGGAGAAGTTAATGTGCCAGCGTAATTGCTCTTGTCAAAATTTCAGTTGATGTCATTATATAGTTCTGGATGTGGACATGGTAGTGGCTAATTATTTCCTCCTTTTTCTCCTTTATATTACAGGGAGAATGCTGAGAATCCCAGGTTTTGGTCAAGAGTTTGTCTGCATAACATGGCCAAGTTAGCAAAGGAGGCTACAACTGTGCGGCGTGTCTTGGAATCATTGTTCCGAGCCTTTGACAATGAGGACCTCTGGCCTCTCAATCATGGTGTAGCTCTTTCTGTCTTGCAGGACATGCAGCTATTAATAGAGAAATTTGGTGTGTATCTTTATTAATTGTTACAGAATGTTTGTGCTGGATGGTTAATCTTTTTCTCTTTAAGATTTAATTCTCATGTTTCAATTGGTTTTTTTTTTTTTTTATTTGACATTTCAATTGAATTTTTATGTGACTTTTTAAGTGACTGACTGACTGTTTCATTTAATTGCAGGGGAGAACACACATTTTTTGTTGTCCATCTTAATAAAGCACCTCGACCACAAGAATGTTTTAAAGAAACCTAGCATGCAGCTAGACATTGTCAAGGTTGCCACCTCCCTTGCTCGCCAAACAAAGGTTCAATCATCTGTACCTATAATTGGTGCACTAAGTGATATGACAAGGCACCTTCGGAAAAGCATTCACATCTCACTTGATGATTCCAATCTGGGAGATGAAATGATTCAATACAACCAAAAATTTCGAGCAGCGGTTGACGATTGCCTTGTGCAGTTATCACTTAAGGTGATTTTGTATCCTACACATCTCCAGGATCCAGATCATGTCTAATATTATGTCCACTAGTAATTTAACTGAACATCTCTACACCTCATGCATTTAATAAGTTTAAAATTTCAACTTCTCTAGTCAACAAATTACTGTCCTAACTCCAAAGTAGAATATTTTGTTCCTTTTTTTTTTATCAGCAACCAAGGAAGAATATTTTCCACAACATGGTGATTGCAAGTTGCAATTTCTCAATTTTCTTCGACAGTAAATTCATAACTAAGATGCCTTTTTAATTTAGGTTGGAGATGCTGGTCCTGTTCTCGATATGATGGCTGTTATGCTGGAGAACATGCCAAACATTACTCTTATGGCCAGAACCTTGATTTCTGCTGTTTACCGTACTGCTCAAATTATGGCATCTGTACCAAATTTATATTATCAAAACAAGGTAAGATTTCTAACCTTTTATTGTGTTCACATGATCTATTTAGTTTTAACCTTGTGCCTTCCCTATTCTCATTCTCTGTTAATATTTCTACAGGCTTTCCCTGAGGCACTGTTTCATCAGTTACTCGTAGCTATGGTCTTTGCAGACCACGAAACTAGAGTTGGTGCTCACCGTATATTTTCTGTTGTGCTTGTCCCATCTTCTGTTTGTCCCCGCTCTCAAGCTACAGCTACCCATCCAAAGAAGAAAAATATGCAAAAGACACTCTCAAGAACTGTGTCAGTGTTTTCTTCTTCAGCTGCACTCTTTCACAAACTGGGTAGGGAGCATCATTTGTCACAGGAAGATATCTGCATTGAGAAAGTAGAGAAAGGTTTAGACAATAAGCCTGGGAACCGAATTCGTAGTGTTAGGCTACCCATCATGAATGAAAATGAAACATCAGATAGTCAAGATGCAAAGAGTGAAAATACTTCAATTCTTAACAGGTTAAAGTCCTCTTACAGCCGAACTTATAGCGTCAAGAAGAATCCATCAACTTCAATGGATGAAGAAGAACCTCTGAGTAATGATGTTGAAGTTGCGGTTTGTATTGATATCATTGCCATTTAGTGATCAAATAAAAATTTTCAATAGACTTTCTTTTCTATCATCTGATATGATCCTTTCTCTTGCTACTAACCCATGTCAGGCATTACCTCTTCGATTAAGCAGCCATCAGATCACTCTTATGCTTTCATCAATTTGGGCACAATCCATCTTTCCTTCAAATACACCAGAAAATTTTGAAGCAATTGCTCATACCTACAGCTTGGTGCTGCTATTTGCAAGGACCAAGGTACAGTTTCAATCTTGCAAATCTGTGGCATCGTGAACAAGCTAGCTTATGATTACTGCTTCTTCTTTTTCTTTTTCATTTCAATCCTTTAAAAGATTGAGATCCACTTTTGAGTGGATCAATTTCAAGAATGTTAGAAGTTTTCATTCTTATAGAGGAAATTGAGATGCACTTGTGGCAGTTTTCATAACCTTCATCATATTAGTCCCCTTTGAGTGGTGCACACAGGTGCCTCATATACTTGTGTTTTTACCACTTGTTGAACTGATACATGATAAATGAAGATTCCAATTACACATTGTATCTCTGCTTTTCGCCCATGCCATGTGTCTTTCATGGATTTATATTCTTACTTGAGCTATTTTGATCTCTTGAGTATTTCCCTAGATTAAATTTCTCTACAGTTCATATTTCAGTACATTTTGAAAGAGGCAATCTAATTATTTTCACTCATTTTGCTTTCTTATCTTTGACTATTTTGTTTAGAACTCCTTTAACGAGGCTCTGATTCGAGGCTTTCAGCTGGCATTTTCCCTAAGGAACATATCTTTGGGAGGAGGAGGTTACATTCTTGGTCCTAATTTTTATATTAATTTTCTTATTTGATAGAACTCTTTAATCTTTTGCATTTGGTGGCATAATTTCCATGTTCCTTGTTCATTCTCCCCAAGGACCATAACCAATTGTGATTTAGTGATATTATTATGACTGCAAATTAACAATGATGCTAAAAAAGGAAATGAGATTAGAGTCAATCTGGTCTATGCATCTCTCAACAGAAGTTAAACTCTAATTTGTTCCTTTTTGTACACAAATTTTTCTATTTATCTTATTATGATTATCACCTGGATGGTATGGATTGGTAACCATAACTATCAGACCCTTTTTTCTCATATGCTTGAATTGAAACAATCCAAAGGTAATGATTTATAATCAGCTTGATTGCATTTTAGCTTTCTCCAAAGACATTGTGTTTCAGATTGAATTAATTTCACACAATCATGATAAGAACTTTAGTTATTTTAGATTTTGAAGACAGTCTGACAGGTTAATTTCCTTGCCTTCAGGTCATCAGTTCTTACCTTTTCTTTTTTTTAGAACTTATTTACTTGCATTTTAGTGGACTGCATGGTTATTATAATTTTGGGTGGCAGTTTCCAGGTCCTCTCTTTGACTGATGATTTCTCTTTTTTGGTAGGACCACTGCAGCCATCACGCCGCAGATCACTTTTCACTCTGGCTACATCTATGATCATCTTCTTATCAAAAGCCTACAACATCCCCCCTCTTGTGCCTTGTGTCAAAGCTTTGCTTACTGATAGAACTGTAAGTCCAATTTTGTCTTTATGCTTATTGAATGCAAATTTGGTCCATTTTCATAATCAGAGTATATGTCAATTATACCCTAATCGTAAAATTTGAAGATTTTGAAGCTAAGCTAACATTGTTTTCCTATTTCTTGTATTAGGTCGATCCATTTCTACAGTTGGTTGATGATTGCAAGTTACAGGCTGTTGATAATGGAGCCGAGCATCCAAGAAAGGTTTATGGATCAAAAGAGGATGATGAAGATGCATCAAAGTCACTTTCAGCAATAGAAATAACAGAGAACCAATCCAAAGAATCACTTGCTACCATGGTAGTGAAGTTTCTTGGCAATTTGTCAGAGGTATGACCGTTGAATATCCCTTCTTTGAACCACTAGTAGCTTGACACCAAGTAGCACTAAAATGGTAATACTTGGGATCTTTTTGGCAGAAAGAATCATCTAGTATAAGAAAGCAGTTGCTTAATGATTTCATCCCTGATGATGCATGTCCACTGGGAACTCAGTTGTTCTCTGAGAAACCAGGACAAATCTACCAGCCTGTTTCGAAAGAGAATGAATCTCCTGAAAAGGCAATTACTCTCTTCACCCTTCATTTCATCTCTACTCCCTCCTGCTTAACTCCGACTCCCCAAACAAAGCCCTTTCTTAGAATTTCACATCAATTATATGACTGTGCTCTGCAGGTTGAGCATCCACTCTTCATGATAGATGATGATGTTTTAGCCAGTAAGTCAGAAAGTCAAGTGGGTGCAGACGTTCATCTGGCACTTCAAACTGCATGCCTCCTGAGTGTTGATGAACTTCTAAATGCAGTAAGTAATCCTGTGCACTGACACTGTCATAGACATCAATGCTATGTACATAAATTCATAAAAAAAAATATGCATTATAAACAGGTGCTCCATTAAACTTGAAATCATATTTTGGTGAAAAATGGCAACTAATAGCCTTTATATAATTCATTCACATCCAACTTTAGAATTGTTTGCTTGGACATCTGAATTGTGCGGGTGGAAGAAATGTTCAAAGAGAAACAATTGGAGTGTTAGGACAAGAGTTCAATGGAAAATTTATCTCACTACTACAAAAGTATATATGATTTCCACGTTATTATTTCTATACAGTGTTGAATTATCATTTCCCATAGCCTCAAGCTAAGTTTTGGTGACTACCATCTTAGCATTACTGTGTTACCTGTTTTCTTTGGCTTTTAAAATAACCCTGGCTTTCCCTAACATAGGGATCAAAGGTACAAATCAGCAATCAGCCCTTGCCTTCTAGATCCCCACAAATTATGATGGAAATTTGGCTTAGCTGATGTTCTTTTTCATAGATGCTGGTTTAAAACCCATACTAGTACTAGCAATAGAGTTCCATATTCATAAAGAATAAAATGGGTACTTGATAGTCTCCATCCATCATGAATAGATGCAAGCTTTTAGGTTCCGTGAAATTTCAACCTTTTATCATTCAAATGAAGTCAGTTCATGATAAGATGATGATATTAACAGGTCTCAGAGACAACAAATCAAGTTGGAAGATTCTCATCCTCTGCTACAACTGACATGCCTTATAGTGAAATGGCTGGCCATTGTGAGGCCCTTCTGGCAGGAAAGCAGCAGAAGATGTCTGCCTTCATGAGTGCTCAGCAGAGTCTAGATTTAATTTGCTTCTCTACGATGGAGACACAATCTAATTCCAATGTTGAACCAGTTGTGTCACAGGTACTTGCTTTTCTTTAGAAGTGTCATAACTCCATTAACATTTTGCTCCAAAGTTTTTGAGATATTTTAAATCATTCCATAAACTTAGGTCTAAAAGTAAAATTCCAAGGTTTGCATAGCCTTCAACATTTTTTTTTTTTTTGGGGTACCATTTTGGAATTGCAGAGTGGAAATCCATTTGCAGACGAAGACTGTTATGCTAGCTCTATAAGTCAATCTGCCAGTACTGGTCCATCGCGTTGTGCAGCTGCATGCCAATACCCTGCCTGCTTCTTTCAGCTTCCTGCCTCAAGCCCATATGATAATTTTCTAAAAGCTGCTGGTTGCTGATATCAGAGAGAAGGACAAGTAGCTCCATGAATGAACATGAGCCTTTAGATCAGAATAATACTTTCATACTTTGCCTTCTAATACCGTCTGCACCCACTCCTGAATCTTCCACAGCTGTTGGATTGGCAATCTCTGATAACATGCCAGGTTTATATTTGCCTGCATTTCTTTATTCTTTTCCAATTCTTTCTTTTAGTTACTGAGATCTCAAATCTCTCTCATTTTTTCAACATTATTTTTCTGCAGGGATGGTTTTGGGTGCCTCTCTTTCTCTAGTTCATTCATATTTTGTCGTGTTATATGTTATTATTATTATCATTATTACTGGACAGGATTGTAGAGTTTAGGTTTGCCATGCCCGACTGAGAAAAATGTCATGTAAATGGAGAAAAGTGTAAATGGAGAAAAATATTATTTATGCCATCTCAAGTTATATGTATGAGAATAAGAAAGGTGCTATAAATGTGTCAATGAAGTGTGTTCTCTTTCCAAAATCATACATATCTCTATATCACAATGTCCATTCTAAAAGGATTTGCTAATCTAGTTTTGTACAACAGACTAAAATTAATAGGTAATACTAAAACTAACTATATATAAGTGTTTTAGTGATATAATATATATATATATATTTTTTGCCACAAAAGTAAGAAATTTTAGGTTTAAAATCTAATGATATAAAACAGTGAAAGTAAGATCTTTAAATTAAAAAAAAATGATTATTTGGATCTAATGACATTAATCACATTGAATAGATGCATCTTCTCTTTTTAGACAAGTTCGATCTCATCTTATATCAAATTGTTCAAAAAAAAAAGAGAGAATGGCCTAATATCAGGGGACTCTCAATTCAAAAGTTATTATTTTATGGTATGAGATAATCCATATTACAAAAGGAATTTTTTTTTTCTTAATAATTCAGCATGCGAATTGCAAACCTTTTAGGCTTTTTTGACGTTCGAAGTTTGAACCCACAATTCAATTTTCCAGAACAAATGGGCCCTAAGCAACAAACATGAATTGGGGTAATTTATTTTATTATTTAGGCTCAACTTTCGGCCCATAATGAATTATTCATTCAGCGTACATGATCCATCACGCGCTGTTTAGGAGATTGGATTGTGGAGACCCGACCACTGTATTATTTCCCCTCGTTTCTACCATTTTTACTTCTGCAAAAATGCCCAGTCGTCTCTCCCTCTCTCCAGAATCTTCTCCGATCATTTAAACAACAGTAGTGTCTTCCATAGCCGCCAGAAAGGGGAGCACACAACTCTCGAGATCCTCTCTCAGTAAGTACCTAAAACGCACCTTCCTTTCCTTCGTTTTATTCGTTCTACTTTTTGTTTGGTTGTTGAGAAAATTTTTGAAACTAGAGGAAAAATGACTTCAAATATCGAATCATACTTTCTGCTTTCGCTTCGTTGTTGAGAAAATTTTTGAAACTAGAGGAAAAATGAAATTTAATTATCGAATCAGCTGCGAAGTGAAAAGTAACGCTAAATTACAGTTCGTTTTTGGTGGATTAAAGATCGTGGTGCTGAATTTCTTGATTGATTCGCGATTTTTTTCAGTGATGGAGGATGTTAAGGAGCAGCAAAGTCAATCCAATGGTGATTTTTCACTTCCAGGTAATGAAATTTTCTCCTTGTTGGATTTGGAATTAGGAGTTACATAAACGCTTCTTTTAAGCCCCAGAATTTATAGAAATTGCATATTTCCGTGTTGATTGCTTCATTTAGTGGGTTACATTATTATTATTAGTTTTCTGAAAAGTGAATTTTTAGTGCTTGGTTTATCTTAATTGAGTCAGTGATCTGATATATAAGCGGAGCACCGTGAATTCTTAAAGGTTTTGTATCATGTTTTTGCAGGTAAAGATAGTGAGAGTGAAATAGTTGTTGAAAATGCAGCAGCTGTGCATGGGGAACCTCCTCAAGGTGATGGTGTACCACCCAAAGTTGATTCTGAGGTTGAAACCGTTCATGAGAAAGTCACAAAGCAAATTATTAAGGAAGGTCATGGTCAGAAGCCATCAAAGTATTCAACATGCTTCTGTAAGCACCACAAATCTGTAATATTTTTTTTTTGGGGGGGGGCTTCTGAGCTTTAGTGGAGACAATTACACAACACTGTTGTTTTCTATTTGGTCACGCTTGATCTGATTTGATTTTGTAACTCAATTTTGAATCTTCCTTTTGAAATATTTACCAGGTTTCTTATTGAATTGAGACCTGTCAAATGATTTGTGCCAACTTAACATGCTAGTTCCTTGAAAGATTAAAGAGAAAATTTATAGAAGCTAAGTGTAAAGTCAACTAACTAACAGTAGTTGAAATGTGGAAATTAACCAAAAAAAAAAAAAAAAGAAGAAGAAAATTTGCACTCATTCAAGTTTAGCATATTATTTGAGCAAAATGTCATTTGTTTTATTCTGTAATTATTAATGAAACAAAATGGTTTGTGGGGATCTAGTACCATCTGCTTTTTTGAAATTACTGCTTAGAATGGGAGGTGAAGGAGTGATGTTGACCCTAACACCCAAGTATGACTCTGTATATGCAACAGTGCACTACAGGGCATGGGCTGAAGGCACCCAGCATAAATTTGAAGACACATGGCTTGAACGGCGACCACTGGAACTGGTTTTAGGAAAAGGTATCTCTCAGATTTTTTTTTTTTTTTTTTTTACCCTTTTCATTTCTTATGAAGTTATGACAAACTTCATTTCAGTGTCTGATTCGTTTTCTTGGAGCTGAATATAGTCATTCTGTCTTTAAAAACTGGTTCTTATTTATGCATTTTCACTTGTTTTTACCTTTTTACACTGAACAAGGTAAGCAACTGCTTACCTGGTATAGCACCCACTGGGCATATTTATGGTATAATGATGGTTCACTACTGTGGCAGAGAAGAAAGAAATGGCTGGCTTGGGCATTGGTGTCTCGAGCATGAAGTCTGGGGAACGGGCACTGCTACATGTGGGCTGGGAATTAGGTTATGGAGAGGAAGGAAGCTTTTCTTTCCCAAATGTTCCACCCAAGGCAGATATAGTCTATGAGGTTGAGCTAATTGGGTTTGATGAAGTCAAAGAAGTAAGTCGCTCTCCATTGTCTTTCCAGTATTTACATCAATTTTCAAACATTTCTAGTCAATTGGATTTATCTTCTTTAGGGTGCTAATAACTTGTATCTTCTGGTGTCTTCCCTAGGGAAAAGCCAGGGCTGACATGACTGTGGAGGAAAGGATTGGTGCAGCAGATAGACGAAGGATGGATGGAAATGCTCTATTTAAGGAGGATAAATTTGAGGAGGCCATGCAGCAGTATGAAATGGTCACCAGCTTATCTTCCTTTATTTTGGCCATCACCAGCTTATCTTCCTTTATTTTGGCCATCACCAGCTTATCTTCCTTGATTGTTGCTCTTTGCACCTCTGTTCATAACCCTGCTGGTTTTCTTTTCTTTTTCTTTTTCTTTTACTTTTTTTCTCTTTTTTTCAAAAGAAATACTTCATTTGCACCCCTTTTACTTTGGTGAGTTCTGACGTTCTGTTTCTGCATCAGGCCATAGCATATATGGGTGATGATTTCATGTTCCAGTTGTTTGGTAAGTATCGGGACATGGCTCTGGCTGTTAAAAATCCTTGCCACCTTAACATGGCAGCCTCTCTGATAAAGCTCAAGTGCTACGAAGAAGCCATTGGCCACTGCACCACTGTAAGTATATGGTTCATTTTAAAGGTTATCTAGGGGTTTCTTTGTGTTGAGTGTTGCAATATTAGTAGTTTGACCATCTTTGGTCCCATTTTTGGATCTTAAAAAATTTGGTCCTCATTCAACTGCATTATATTTTGTCTATTTTATTTCTTCCCTTCTAATATTTTTTTACTATGAGTTCAAAAAAAACTTTACAATGTCAAGTTCTCTTGCTTAGCTTATGAGAACTAAAATTAGAGTTTTCCTTTTAATCTATTTTTAGAACCCGTGAAATTAATAGCTGTTTGCATTGGCTGGAACCTTTTTATTGATTTGTTTATTTGAATCCATAATGTGCAAAGCC
>BPVZ01000002.1:6625809-6640300 GCA_020521535.1 Rubroshorea leprosula | reverse complement strand
TTTAATATAATTTTAATTATCTTAATAATTTTATTAAAAGTCATAACCACACCAAAAAAAGTAATACTAGATCACAATCGTTCACAGTCATTGTTTATTGTCAATGGATTTTATTAGGATGGGGAGCCTCAGAGTGGGTCCCGATAGGTTAGGAGTCTTCAATTTGTTTACTAGATTCCCCTTTTAGAAGTGGCCCACGATGTAATAGTATCATAATCCATAAGGTTAAAAGTCAGAATTAAGGGTGGCTTACTACTATTAAATAGAGTTTGCTGGTGGGTGACGAAAGGTATATATAATCTCGAGTTGTCTTTATTCAAATCATGGTATTATTAATTTTATTGATATGTTGATATGAATAAAAATAGTTTAATTTTTTTAAATAAAATTTTAAATTTAAATATTATAAAAAAAGCATATTAATTTTTTATAAGATTTAATATAAATCGATTCTCAATTAATTAAAATTTAAAGTAATTTTTGAATATCAAGCGATAATAAAAGAAAATATATAGTACAATTAGTACCTATGGCTATGGGTTGCTAAGGATCTCACTGTTTCTGTTTTAAAAAAAAAAAAAAAAGAGGGAAAAAAGGTGTTAAAAAAAAAAAAAAAAAAAAGAGGGAAAAAAGGTGTTATGATGATCTTCAGTTTTGATACTACATCAGTTCATATTTATACTTTGACACATTATATGAATAATAGTCACAAATATTTTTCCATATGGTTTTAATTTAATAAAAAAATTCAATTATTATGTCAACACGTGAAACTTACAATCATAGCCATGTCTAATTGTGTTTGACTTGCGGCTAGATAACGTGAACAATTTGTTATTCTTGAATTAGATGATGTGCTTGGGTGGAGTTCCTTGAGACAAGTGACATTATATTCTGTGTCAATCACTATGCAATGCAATTATTTCTTGGCATTGTCTGTGTGGTAGTTTAGCAATGCAGAGTTTCCCCTAATCACATTCATGAATGTACTTTTCTTGGTTAAATATTGTTTTGATAAAGAAAAAATAATGTTAAAACAGAGGTGGAAAAAGGAGGCCATAGAGAAATGTGATGTCATGGTGTACACAAAGATTTTCCTCAAGTTTCCGTATAAGTTCTGGCCTTATGGGCCTGAGAAAGAGTTCTTCATTTACGCCCACGAGCGAAGAGGCTATTTCACGTTCTGGCAGGTTAGTTTAATCCTTTTCTCCTCTTATTTTAATACTGTTGCCAGCTAAATGATTGACTAATTCTGTTCTTGCCTTAACTGTGGTGAAATAAATTCAATATTTTTTCTTTCCCATTGTTTAAGTGATCAAGAATACATCATGAATCCGCTCCTAGCTTTTGAGTTTAATTGGAAAAAAGTAAAATCTCTCCCAATGCAAGGTTTGGGTTTTAATTTTAATTGTACTTGTTTAAAATAGAAAATAAAAATCATGAATCTCACTGGGTCCTAGTCGTTCCATTCCTAATGGAATATTAAGGCAATTTTTACGTGAAACCAAATTGGTACTTTTACACGTCTTGTTCAGCTTTCCGGGTAGACATGTTGTTAATGCCAATATCATTTAGAATTGAATTTAGTCATATCCATATATACATGGAACTTGCATGGACTTTTTAGGTTGTCTTGATACCCACAAATTTGTCATTTAGTTTCTTTCTTGAACTCTGAAACTATAGTGTGGAGCCAATCGCTATCTTTTTTTAATCTTATCTTCGAGGATGATTCTTCACTTAACGACAAGTCAAATATAATTGATTTGGGAATCACCAAATCTTTAATAAGTATCTAGAGTGATGGGATCACGAATTTAATGTTGAACTGCTCGTTGAATTCATGCTTATTGGCTGCTGATCTGTTTCTATGTCAGCAGCACATGGAGAATGCATATCCTGGTTCCAATATCCTGGTCGTTACGTTGACGAATGAGGAATCTAAACGTGTGGAAGCTCAGCCCGATGCAGAGACACTGAAAGAAGCCATGGGTGTGCTTAGAGACATGTTTGGGCCGGACATACCTGATGCCATTGACATAATTGTTCCCCGCTGGTGGAACAACAGGTTCCAGCGTGGCAGCTATAGCAACTACCCCATAATCTCTAACGACCAAGTCGTTCAGGATATGAAGGTACTTGATCCATATTATTTTACATGAGACTTCAAATTTTACTATCCCTTTCTTATTCTAAATCCTAAGTTTCAGGATTCATTTCTCTGTTAAAATTAATTAAGAGGTATGATATTAAAAATGAATTAGATCACCCTTTAGAATTCCCATTGAAAGAATAGAATGGGCTACTTTTCTTTCCCGCAACACTTGACACTAGAAAGGCTAATTATTCCCCACCCTTAGGCTTTGAGTTGATCTATAATGGAACATTTTATGCTTACTAGAAATTCATCCGTAATACAATTTTACATTTTCTGGTTTTGGTCTTTTAGTTCTTACATAATATGCAAGCTTAAACTCTATCCATGACCGGAAACAGAAGCAGGTCATGGTATAATGAAGGCCATTATTGAATAACCATTCTTTCCCTTTGGATTATTAAATCATTTCAAAATGCAACTTGTGATAACACTGCCAATTATGATTTAACTCTACCTGCTCCATTGTATTTTGGTTCAGGCCCCAGTTGGTTGCATTTTCTTTACTGGTGAACACACAAGTGAAAGATTTAATGGTTACGTGCACGGTGGATACCTTGCAGGTGAGATTATATGATAGCTATGTTTATTGTGGCAAAATAGTGCACTGAATTGATTTTAATTTGAGGTCTTATTGATGTTGGTCATCAACATTATAGGTATCGAAACAAGTAAAGCATTACTTGAAGAAATCAAGAAGGAAAGAAAGAACGAGAATCAAACGTTCCTGCTAGAGCCTTTGTTAGCATTCACAGGATCATTAACTTTGAAACAGACAGAGCCAGTCTCCAGTCTCCAAAAATGTGACATTCCCACACAATTATATTTGAGTAAAGGCAATTTTGGCATTTCAGAAGCAATCTTATGACTATATGGACCTCTCTCTAACAACATTCTTGATGATATGAAGACTGATACCGATGATCATAAAAACAATGAGACAGATGGTCAAGGGGATTCCATTCCAAAGTTGGACAGAACCACTAACACTGTTTGCAAGAATGAAGGGCATTCAAGAAAATTGGAATAGATGCACGAATGATCAAAAATCTGTAGATGCAGCCCTCTTCATAATGCAATTGCTGAACATTGGAGGGTGCTTGGTTGTTGGATTTTGAAGAAAGTGGTTTGCAGCCTCTAAGCAGTTGTGTAATTATTGTTTTATTGGGTAAGAATTGAACTAATAGAGAAGAGATCAGATGGCAGATAGTAGCCTTCTAATTGTCCACTCCAATATTTATCTAATAAAGGGAAGTTTTCAGCATAATATATCTGGCATCTGTACCCTCTGATGTCATTACTAAAGAACATGAATTCCACAACAAATGCATGGTCAACCAAAATATTTTTTGAACAATGCTTTAGAAATTGCAAGGAAATCCCCTTTTGCTTTAACTGGATAAGACTCATTACCTGATTGCCATTTGCCTGATAATGATATCCATTCTTTCCTCCATTCCTCCAACCTAAAGGGTTCATTTTCCTTTAGGCTCTTTGACAAGTAACGGAAGTAGCTTGAAGCTCGTGGCAGATAATAGCTTACTAATAGTCCACTCCAAAATTTGTTTGCTAACAAGGACAAAGAAAGATTGACATCAGACCACTGATAAAAGCATCAATGTAACTTGCCTTCTATCATCCCACACACTAAATGTTAAATAGTAACATTACCATAATCATGAAGCTTGCTCTGATTGATTGCTGTAGTATCATACCACATTGTAACTTGCGTTCTAGCATTCCACTCATACTGTCACAGAAATAAAAATACAATTCAGGACTCTTCTAGTAATGGAACAGCCAGATAGAAAAGCAATACTCTGCTGAATCTGACTATATATTCTTCAAATGATTGATTGAGAGCTTAATCCAGCCTAGATTCTTACTGCATTTATAAATATTCATGTTGGATTAATACAATCAGAGTTGATAGATACTAGATCTGACTTAAAGGGTAGTGGTAGCGCTTAAGTTAATGGAGAGAATAGTAGCAAGGAATAGGGTAGCCGATGCATAAAGAAAGTGAGAGTTCTTTGGGTTACATCAGTTATAATTGATGAAGAAGCATATCGACCTATTATTATTTATTCCCTGTTAATTTCTCATGGTTTGAAAATAAGACAAAAGTCATGCAAGATATCTGTTCTCACCTGTCTCATCTCACTAGGACTCAATGCCAACTTTTTTGCACTTTCAAGCCATGTTCCAAGCAGAAACTTGTCATCAGAAGCAAGAAGCACATCTATATCCTCTATAAGTTGAACGAACTTTTGACTTCGAACAGTCAAAACTTCAAGGTCTTTCTGCAGGAAAGCAATCACTGCATTTATGTATACTTGGTTTGCCAGTTTTGAGAGTACTTGCCGGGTCAGGTCAACCAAGTCATATCTGTCAGAATGACATTAAACAAGGAGAAATGATTGTCCACAAAATCAGATGCATTATGTTATCTATTATACCACCAATTGAAAACATTACAAGGTACATTTAGATAAACAAGCTATTATCAAAGCAAATAACACAAACAAGAAGCAGTAGGAGAAGGGCTCCCCAAATGTTGTCTCTAGCACTTAAGACAGAATTTGGAAAGAAGTAAGCAAAATGTATTTACCTATATGTGAGGCTCCCTTCGAGATCATTTCCAGCTGCAAGGAAAAGTTTTAAACCCTTGACCACCTCCTCAGCAGAATACCATAGATGGGCCTCCTGAGGCAGATTTATCTCTTGGAACAAGAATCTTCTGCCTCCAGGTAGTGTAGGCAGCTTATTTGTATTGTCTTGGTTCGATATGTCAGATTTAGAATATGGTGATGGATCCCAATCTGGAAATTTAACTATAAAATCTGTGTTATGGTCCTGCAATAAGAGAAGAGGTTGAATTAGCCACTTTTTAGTTGAGAGTAAGTCTCATAAGAAATTGCTATAACTGGATCTATTTCCTGTATGGACAATCCTTCAGCAGGAAAGTGACATGGCATAGAAATGTTGCATTTAACCAGAAATGTACCGCAATTCCATCTGTACAATTGTAAACTGTGTGATATAATATTTCCCATGCTTCTTCAACTTCTCGAATTGCTTTGCCATAGCGTCTATGGGTGTAGGACTTCAGCCATTCCTGCAAAGGCATTAAAATTGTACATTTACTTCAAACTGCATGCATCTTCAGATAATCAGATTCTAGAGAGAGAAGTATAGTCACAATATGAAAAATTCAAGGTTTTTTCAGATATCATTTTTGCTTATAACAGGCTTTATCCAAACAAGAATAAGGAAAAGAAAGTATTGAAATAAAGTTAAAATACTACAATTACCAGAACTTGGACTTTCTCATTACGAAATGCCATCTCAGACATCAACTCATAAACAACTGGATTTTGTTCTATTCCTTCCATGCACATGCCAACACCAACCTACAGGAGACATTATCTCTGAGTTTAATGACAGAAAATGATTAATCAAAGTAAGATAGATACACCAAAACCTAATTGATTAAATATCAAATTCCTCTTCCATTACAAAAAATTCAAATTCCACTAACCTTTTTGAAGTTCATGGGGTAATTTTAAAAAGCATAGGGTAAAATTGCCATGACATATATGAACCACTCAAGTAATTCTACTCTTTAATTTTACCCTAATGTTGCAACCTCTAAAGAAATATTTTCCTTCTGCACTGGATGCTTAAAAGGTTTACATACAAAAAAAATTCTATTTGAATTTCAGAACAAATAATTAAAGGGAGACATGCAAAAGAACTTTCATCATACCATGGTAGAATTTTCACTAACACGGGCATCAACTGGTCCTGAAGAAATCGCATCCAATATGCCATACATTTCAATATTTCCCCCAAAATTATGCAACATACACCTGATATATGGTGAAAATAATTCAAGGGTGAATGTATTTTTTTGGAAAAACTCATGTTCAATAAAACATGGGAAAAAGAGGAAGATAACTGACAGAGGTTTAGGCTTTTGGCCAAAGAGATAACAAATAAGTTAATTACAAGTATTTGAAAACTAAATATCTTGCTAAATACTAACAAGTGTCATTAGGCTGCAGGTGCTGGAGTGGAATCTAACAGGGTAATTACCAGACATAAGGAGTGCCATAAAATTGAGAGGAATTTTTCCATATTGGTTTGGCTTCAGCAAATAAATCAAGAACTATCATTTTCCCAAATGGAACAGAATGCAAGAGTGCCTGTAGATACCAACAGATTTAACATAATCAACAAAACTTCTGAACAGTAGCGAGCTCAAAAAAAGCACAAGTACCTGAGCAATTGCACAGCAAAAATTGAGTTCAAAAATTTTCAAGAAACAACACTTGTTAATCCAGTCTTTCCACAAGCTTTGCTAATCAAAATCTTCTATTGATTTACGATCACAATTACTTAATATTTTGATTCTTCTCCAGGAAAGCTTGGTTAATAACCTTCCACCAATATCAAAAATATCAATGCACCATTTACTGCACTGATTTTAGTGCATTCATTATTGGACATATGATTACCACTCTAGGATTTTGTAGAATTGTGCTTCTGACTTTTTGAATATCAAAGGAAAAAAGTTTTTAAATCCACTTTCATATCTACATATAATGTAAGTATGTAACCCAACATGCTAATGTTCATACTTTCATTTGTGGTGGCTTCCAGAAAGTTGAGTCCGAGTAGAAAAGCCAGCCCTGCACATTTTAGAATTGTCAACTAGAAACAGTTCTATGAGTAATGGGAAAGAAAGAAAACAATATGGGGACTGGGGGTAAAGAAAGAAATATCACATTTTTACTGACATAATTATGATGGAGGATGAATCTGGTGGTATGACAAAAGAAGTATGCAAGGAAAACAGAGAATTCTTTCCTCACACCACTTACATTTTTCTTTCCTTCTAACATTCTACCAAAATAATTCTGATAAGACAAGTTCTCCAGGAAAGAGAGAAAATAAGAAATGGAAAAAGGAGATGGAGGAGTAAAAAGCATACTTGCATTAACCACACAGCATCCTTGTCTCCTTTGGACATTGCTTTATAGATAGCAGTACCAAGTGATGAGATAAAAGTTGGATCACTTGTGGGTGGGGAATTTTCATTAAATGTGTCACTGCATGAATAAAATGTCTTCAGTTCATATTACAAGCATGGTACAGGTCCACCATCAATTATGGCATTTTTACTGCTGTAAAAGCATGGCAGTTGAAAATGATTTTGCAAATCAAGTACACTAATTTTAACATTTGTCATGTGTTTCATCTTTGAGAAGTGATCATATCCACTTTCCTCTTTCCAGAGAGCAGAATTGCACCATTGTGCAAGCAAGCATGATAAATATTGTGTTTCACAGTGTAATGGATTTCAAAACCATGAAATACCAGGAACAATATTTTAAACATCAGAAGAATTATAAGAACTACACTTGAAGTTAGCGAGATGAAAATAGTAACACAGAAGTAGGACAATTACCAGTTATAAATGTCCGTCACATCCCCATATTCTGAAGTAGAATGGATATAATTCCAAATCCAACACAAGTAACAAAGGGAAAAGAGTTAGCATGTTCATTTTGATGATATGCGTATACTTGCAACGTATCATAAATGGTTTGCTACTTTAAGCTAAGACTATGATGTGGGAAAATATAAGCAGAGGGAGAAGGTAAAGAGTCTATTATAACATGCAAAACTTCATCCATATTAGTAACTAAACAATATGGAGGTCAATTCATGTAAATAATTCACAAATATCAGACCTTCAATTTGTTTCCTAATAAAGGCCTCCCCAATCTCAATAAATAAAGGATCTGAAGGATTGAGAAGATAAGTGCAGCACCAACGTGGATCACCATTCACAGTGTTCCTGAAAGGAGTAACCAGTAATGAACAGAATCTTAAACCTCTGCCCTAAATTACAGAGCATAGTAGCAACTTCAGTGTATAAACGGAACTTCAAACCAGTAAGGAAATACCCCTCATATCCAAATATTGGTCCTAGCAATGCATTTTTTTATATTCTTTAAATGCATGATCTAAGGTGTGCAGTAATTGAAAAAATAATTCATGGTCCATGCCATTTGAATCTTATATGAAATACTGTCATAAAATATGTTAATATACAGGAAATATGAAGTACCAATCCCCCAGTCTAGTTATATTTGCTGAAGGAAAAATTTTCTTCAAAGCCGCTGGAACATTCCCAGAGAATGATGGAAGCACTAGAAAAGATGAACAAAAAAACATATTATCAGCCAGAATGCAGAGTAAAAATCACACCATGCAAGAAGTGCTGCCTAAAACATTTTCTTTTTCCAGTGAATGACATCTTAATCATTCATGAAGTGGCTCTAGATTGAAAATATAGAAGTCAATTGCATGGAACTTAACTATACCTGGAGTCATGCCTAATTCTAGCATCCGAAACACTATCTTTTTCTGCAAAGTCAATTGCTGTTCCAACCAGTTTTCAGACAAAGGCCCACCCCATCTGTGATGAGATAAATATTAGGCTCAAGAACACACAATTATTTACATTACTCATTGAGTAATCCAACATCTAACCAAAAAAAAATGGAAACAGAAAAAATATGTAATGCAGAAGTAGTGACTGACTCCTACATTTCTTCACAGTTGATATAGTTGAGGAACAAGCACAAGAGGATTACAGTTCAATTTACCCACCCATGTAGATTTCCCATTCGAGCCCAAGCAAGGAAAGCAGGACCGCCAAAGAAATCCTTCAACTCTTCTTTGTTGATATTAAAATCCTAGAATCATAAGCCACCAGTCAAATGGTGAAAATATGCTGTCACAGACCTTCCTTCTGGAACAGTTAGAAGACATCAAGATCACTCAATTCAATAAAAACCATCACCATAAAAACTTTTTGCCAAATGGTCTCCTGTGCTGTAAATGCCAAGGGCAGGTTGATCCCTTGAAGAGCCATCCAGTCTATTTCTTTCTCCCATTTTTCCCAGTCCCACCAAACATAGGAATCTGCAATGAAGAATGTGCATATTACATACAAAAAATAAATACAACACGTACCACCATAAGAGACGGTACTTATACTGACAGTATAAAAACCTTAAACTTTATTAATTTTAGTTCTTCAAACCATGTGAAGCTAGCTTAAAACCACTGAATTATAATATTGAAGACAGGATAAAAGCTTCCCTACTTACAACTATATGTGACAACATTTTGGTAATAGCTCCATGGGACTGGCCGCCGAATCATCACTCCTCCATCTTTTATGAGAGGCAATGATCCTGGCTTGGGGATAGATGCTATCTGAATGCCACCAGTCTTGTCCCAAGAAACATGAGCACCACACCAATATTTAATATACCAATGGAGCCCAGATGCAATTTCAACAGCAGTAGTGCCTTTAATCCTGAAACAGAAAAACATTGGCAATCATCTAACCTGAAACAAAATAGAAAATAGATAAAACTGTTCCATACCTTAACTTTGCTATCCTTTTCTTTTTTTTTTGGCAATAACCTTACTATGAACAATATGATTCCATTAAACATCCACTCCAGGAATTTAAAAAAGCTAAATTTAAAAATAAATGAACTTGTTTTGATGCTCAAAATTGATGATAGAAAACCAGAAAACTCCAAAAATAGAAGTTTTTAAGTCGTCAATCATGTCCAACAAGTTACAAACAGTCAATAAATATATAATCATAAATTCATAACATCATGGAGAGTCAAATTCAACATACATTATCTCAGGTCCATCCTGGCTTGAGCTGTTGTAATTTTCTATCAAAAAGCAACCTCTTCCACCACAAGCATCCTGATGTTTAGAAGCCAAAAACGCTAAGCACCAATCTTCATGAACGCAATTTCAAATAAACGATCAACAGTAACAGAAATACACACAGATGAAGCTACAAGACTACATCGTCAGGCAAGAACTGAAGATTTCTTATATATGATGGTACCTTGGAGATAATCTTGAACTCGAAACTGTCTACATGAGTAGGAAGCAACCTTTTCAGAACGGATTTAGCTGCTGATTCTTGAACTGATGAAGGCAACCGCTTGGAATCTAAGCGGTTGAGGATTGCTTCTATCGCTTCTGTTTTTGATGAAGAGCTTGGAACTTGCATGATAATCAAAATCAAGAACACATAGAAGAACGGATTCGCCATTTTTATCTTTGGAGTAGTTCGGAATCAAAATCTTCAACCGTATTCGCCAGAAATTCGGCGACGATAAACAAGGAACCAGTCGGCAGGATGGTCAACGACAAATGACGAGGAGACAAGGTTCTTCGTTTTTAATTTTTTAATAATAATTTGTTTTATTTATAATAGATATGATTGAAAACAATTATTTTTTTTTTAACCAACAACTTATTAATCCGTTAATCTGCCTAAAAAGTTTCAGTTCGTTTTAAATAAAATTTTTTAAATATAAATTTTATGAATAAAAAATAAATATTAATTTTTTTAAAATAAAATTTAATATAATTAAATTTTAAATTAATTAAAATTTAATATGATTATTAATATACAGATTAATAATTTTTTTTTTTTTAAACAGGCAATGGGATCGAAAGCAATTATATCGCAAGCGGAAAAATGAGACATAAACTGAGAACATTTTTTTGGTTTAACAGTGAATTTCATTTTATTTTTATTTTTCTGGGAGTCTTTGTAGGTGAGATTGATGTTTTATGTCCAGATTGTAAAAAATGTTACCGATCTGAAATAAACAAATGAAAAAACAAAGTTAACAATAATTTAAATGGTTCATTATTTGCACCTGAACCTTGCGGTCTAGTGACAATAACCACCCCGATGCATTTCTCCCTCCCCAGACTGGGTTCGAAACTCACCCCTTGCAAATATGTTCAAAAAAAAAAAAAAAGGTTCAGTATTTTTTTTTTTGTTTGAAATAAGATATTCTATTTTAAAATGTTTATATTTATCTGGAAGGAGGTTGATGTGGACTTTTGAACAGATAAAAATTGTTTAGAGCTCAGTGTGCTGGAGATGAACCCATCTAACCAACTGGGCTAAAGAGCAGACCTAATGGTCAGCGATGAGATGATTTCTATCAAAACATATGATCCTATTACAAAGAAGAGAAAGTTGCAAGGGAAATGTTGAATATATGAATTATGAACTACAATGTATCAGAGTCAGATATCCCCTGGTCCAATATATGAAGCATTTAAATATGTGATATATAACCCTCGTCCAACGAAGAAGAGAAATTTGCAAAGGAAATGTTTTAACAGATTTCTCTTCTTTAAAACTAAAAATTGCAAATGTAGTCCCATGGCAATGTTGCTCATCATACAAAAGAGAATGTCAAGTACTCCAACAAAGTGAGAAAGATGAAGAGAATTCAGTTACATACATTTAAAAGTCAATACAGACTTGTTTGAAACAACATAGAATAAACGGGAAAGGATTAAGAAACCATGAAAAGTCCCAAACAATGAAAGAAAAAAAAAATTAAAACTTTAGGCACTAAGCAAACCCTTTTCCTTGAAACTTTCAACAGTGTCCTTCAAACTCACCTCTAAAGGAATGAAGTTGACACCCAAGCTCTTTGTTTTCTCCTTGGATACCAGGTGTAGTAACATAATAGGATTAATTTCATATCTGTCATTGATTGAAAAGAAGATTTGAGACTTCCATGCATTGGATTATCTACTTTAGAATTCTTCAGTTAGATTATGAAATTACATACACTATCTAGAGATAACTTACTTTTCATTCAGGTGGAAATTAGGGTATAGTTCGTGTAAGATCTTCACCACCTCAGAAATGTCTGCAGTTCTTTCAACCATGCAATATCTGCCAGTAGCTGATGGAATCTCAAACGCTTGAATATGTGCATATGCAACATCTCGAACATCAACAAATCTAAAAAATGAGGGGAGTTCACGTCCTGCATCCAAAAGATGACATCTATATGTATCACAGAAATACTTGATGTCTAACCTTTGCTTCTTCTTACCAGAAAAATAAAATAAAATCTAACCTTTGCCTCTGATACGTGGATGGACACTTTCAATAAACTCAAGAAATAGGTAAAATAGACTTTCAGCATAAACTGAATTTGATGAAACAAAGAGATTTTAGACATCTATTTCCTAGATTGTGCATTCCCAAGCCTTAGGCTGAAAATTGGTTTGCCTGATTTGTGAAAGTAGACTGATCTAAACGTGTCTGTTGGACTTCATAAACTCTGTCTTAAGCTTGTGCATAAGCATAGAGTCAAATTACCAGAAAAACTATGTGTCTCACAGACATTGTGGGTAATTTCCGCAGAAACCTTCATATATATTCAAGAAGGTAAACCAAGGCTAAAATGAAAAATTGGACGGTAATAAGAGGAAGTATAGATAATTACCTCCGCTTTGTTACTTGGAAATTTAAAAACCTTCCACAGATCAATATCACATTTCATGATATAGCAAGCAGAGGTTTTTTGCTTCTTTAATCACAGATAACAAACAACAATTGTTTGAAGCAGAGAAAAGAGCAAGGACATGTCATCTCTAACTTTATTTTGAGTAATCAAATATATGATGAGGATGCATCATGACTTTTGAAAATCAAGGGGAAAGAAATTTTATTACATTATTATCTAGAGATTAGGAAGCATACCAATTATGATGTTCAATATCATCTCCGCGGTCAAATTAAGAGTTGGCTGTAAAATCGGACCTATGACAACTGCTGGATTTATTGTAACCAGATCAATCCCATTTTCTTTTGCAAACTTCATAGCAGCCTCCTCAGCTAATGTTTTGGAGAGCATATACCAGAGCTGAAAAACCCCCCAAGAATATACAGAATCAATACTCAGCCACTACTGTACTCAAAACTGATCTTGAATTTGATATACAAGAGAACTAAAGCATAAACACTAGGATAGCTTACTTAATCAAGAGGAAGAATGATGGAAGAGAGTCATAATCAGAGTACATACCTTAGATTTCTCCAAGAAATCTGGATCAGAAAACCAAGTCTCATCAATCACCACATCCGGAGTCAATGGCATTCCATTGAATGCAACTGTGGCTGTTGAAGATGTCATGACTACTCTCTTGATTGAAGGAGCTTTTGCACATGATTTAAGAACATTAAGAGTTCCCTTCACTGCAGGATCAATCAATTCGGCCTGAAACAAAGGTAAAGAGGAATTGAATCCAGCAAATTATGCAGCAAATAGAAATGAACAGACAAGTCTTCACTGCATTACACGGTGCAGCTTTTATCATACTACTATAGTAAAAACTAAACTACTTCTTCCAGTAAAGGAAGAGAGTATTTACATATAGACAAAAATAATGAATAAGCAAAATATTGGGGGCAACCTTGGGATCAGCAGCTGAAAAAAACACAGGGGATGCTGTGTGAAAAACACCATCACACCCATCCACTATGGAGTCAAAACATCCTTCATCCACTAACTCTGCTGTGAATAAATGAAGTCTTTCTTTAGCTCCATCAAGTGCAAGTAAGTGTTCTGTTTTCTTCGGATCATCTGTTACACATTCAAACAAAATTATGGATTTCCTTTTACTCATAGCTTGTTAGCATCTCTTGGGTAAATTCCATCTTTCCACTTTGGATCTGGAGCCAAAAAATTTTCATTTTGGAATCATATTTCATTAAGAGAAAAGCTAGATTTACCAAACCCAGAAATCAGAAAAAGGTTTTTTTATTTTATTTTTATAAATATGATAATAATAGGTATACAAGAAGGATAAACCTCTACTGTTAATAAATTCCTCCCACTCAACTCAACCCAAGGCTCTATCTTGAGATTCAATTTGAAATCTTAAACTCTTAACCCGTAAAGGGTATCAGAAAAGGGTTGTGCATAAAGAAGTAGTAGTACTAGTACTGACTTGGATTGCGAACGGCGGCTTTTACATTGTATCCACGTTCCAGCAGAAGCTTTACAAGCCATGATGCTATGAATCCCGATGCTCCGGTGACGCACACCACCTTCCGTTGTCCGCTCATCTCTCATTCTCTGTCACACATGGAAGTTCCTGCTTTTTTGCGGGGACTGAAGATCAAAACTCAACGCTTTCTCGTGGTCCACCCCAAGATTTAAAAAATGCACCAATTTAATTGCATTTAGGTAGAGTGGCGCAAAAGAAAGTTAGGAAGGTAAGTACGGTGAATAACACGTGGGCGGGATAAACTTGTCTTGTAGAACTGTTCAGCTTCAACGGCTATTGAACATTAATTATGCAAAAAAAGCACTGTTTTCCAAGGGGAGAAACAGCGGAGCAGAAAACAGAAGAGACTGACTTGGGTCGCAAACGGTGGCTTTAACTGTGTAC
>BPVZ01000002.1:6563396-6574655 GCA_020521535.1 Rubroshorea leprosula | reverse complement strand
CTCTTTGTGCTGTCACTGTTCATGTGCAAAAGCATCAAGAAAAATTGCCCAATGACCAATGACCTTGACCATTGACCATTGACCTTGTTGTACCATGATTTCGGAATATTGTGTTTGTATTTAACGCATTTCCTCTTTCACTTTGTACAAAATTTCTGTTCTTTTCCTTTCCCGTGAAAGCTATATTGTCCAAACCCCCTTTAGATTGCTTCACACATGCACAAACTTGTGTGTTATGCTAGAAATGGGGAGATTTTTAGTTCTGGAGTTTTTGTTTGCTATTTTGTGCTTTACAACAAGCGAATACACTAGCTATGGTGACTCCAGCCTAATTAATTGCTCAGAATCAGATTTGGCAGCTCTTATTGACTTCAAAATTGGCCTTGACGACCCTGAAAACAGGCTCTCATCATGGCAAGGGAGCAACTGTTGTCAATGGCGTGGAATTGGTTGCAGCAATACAACTGGAGCTGTCGTCATGATCGATCTTCATAATCCATATCCTGTAAGTTTTGAATCTTCAAGTAGGAATGGTTTTTGGAATTTGAGTGGAGATATCAGTCCTTCATTACTAAGACTTAAATCTTTACAATATTTAGATCTGAGTCAAAACACCTTTAGTGGTATCCCAATTCCTGAATTCTTGGGATCATTGAAGAATTTGAGATATCTAAATCTGTCAGGAGCTGGCTTTAATGGTATAATCCCACCAAGTCTTGGAAACCTCTCTAAGTTACAGTTTCTTGATGTCTCTTCTGATTTTTTAAATGTGAATAGTCTCGAATGGGCAGCTGGTCTTGGTTCTTTGGAACATCTTGCCATGGACGAAGTTGATCTTTCCTTGGTAGGACCTGATTGGCTTGGGATATTAAATAAGCTTCCACTTTTAAATACGTTGCACCTTTCAGAATCCCGTCTTTCTGGTTCCATTTCATTTCCTAGTCCTGTTAATTTCTCTTCACTATCTGTTGTAGACCTCAGTTTTAATGGCTTCAATTCAAGGCTCCCTGAATGGTTGGCCAATATCAGTAGCCTTACCTATGTTGATTTAAGCAATAGCGGTCTGTTTGGCAGAATTCCTCTAGCTTTTGGTGAAATACCAAGTCTGAAGTACCTAAGTCTCGCTGGAAACTTTAATCTTTCTGCCAGTTGCACTCAGCTATTAAAGGGAAGCTGGAAAAAGATAGAAGTTCTTAATTTAGCTTCAAACAAAATACATGGTAAACTCCCTGCTTCGATTGGAAACATGACATCTCTCACAAATCTTGATTTGTTTGACAACAATGTAGAGGGTTTGATCCCAAGATCCATTGGTAAACTTTGTAGCTTAAAGAATTTAGATCTTTCAAGCAATAACTTGAGTGGGAGTCTGCCTGAAGTCATAGAGAATTGTGTTTCAAACAGTCCTTTTCCTGATATGATTTACATGAGACTAAGCGCAAATCAATTAGTGGGAAAATTGCCAAGATGGATAGGTCAGCTTCAGAGACTTGTAGAACTTTACCTCAGCTCAAATTTGTTTGAAGGTCCAGTCCCATCTTCAATAGGGCAACTGCAAAACCTCACCGATCTTGGACTTGGAGGCAATGAACTAAATGGGACTCTCCCAGATAGTTTTGAACAGCTTTCTCAGTTATTAGTCTTCGATGTTTCTTCAAATCATATGACAGGTATCATCTCTCAAGCTCACTTTTTAAAGCTGAGTAAGCTGAAGATATTGCGTCTGTCTGCAAACTCTTTCATCTTCAATGTCAGCTCCAGTTGGGTTCCTCCATTCCAGGCCCACGATCTTGATTTGGGTTCTTGCTATCTAGGTCCTTCATTTCCAGCCTGGCTCAAGTATCAGAAGGAGGTCGTGCTTCTGGATTTCTCAAATTCTAGCATTTCAGGTCCCATACCTGATTGGTTTTGGGGCATTTCTGGCAACCTATCTCTGTTGAATGTTTCTTTCAATCAATTACAAGGCCGGCTACCAAATCCTCTAAATGGATCATCTTTTGCAGTTGTTGATTTCAGTTCTAACAATTTTGAAGGATCAATTCCAGTTCCAGCAGTGAAGATTCTGTTGCTAGACCTCTCAGACAATCAATTCTCTGGCCTCATCCCTCAAACGATCGGAGAATCCATGCCCACCTTGATCTTTCTATCTCTTTCAGGGAACAGATTATTGGGAGAAATCCCAAACTCCATTGGAGGAATGTTTTTGATCGAAGTTATTGATCTCTCAAGGAACAGATTAACCGGGAGCATTCCTTCAAGCATAGGGAATTGTTCATCCCTAAATGCTCTAGACCTTGGAGACAACAACCTTTCAGGTGAGATTCCAGGGTCTTTAGGTCAATTATCCCAGCTTCACTCAATGCACCTAAGCAGCAATAACTTCTCTGGAAACATCCCACCATCTTTCAAAAATTTATCAAGGTTAGAAACATTAGATCTTGGGAATAACGGGTTATCTGGAAACTTTCCTCACTGGATAGGAGAAGGCTTTGCAACCCTAAGAATCCTTAGCCTGCGATCCAATGCATTTTCAGGTGAAATCCCATCAAAGTTGTCAAGTTTAAGTTCGCTGCAAATCCTGGATCTTGGGGAAAACAATATGACAGGCATCATTCCAGAAAGCCTTGGTGATCTCAAAGCCATGACTGAAGAGCAGAACATAATCCAGTACTTGTTCATTGGAAATTACAGAGACCACCATTATGAAGAAAACTTGATACTCAACATAAAAGCCCAAGCACGAAGATTCACCAAGATCCTCTACCTTGTCACCAGCATAGACCTCTCTGGAAACAACTTCCATGGAGATTTCCCAATAGTGATAACAAAACTACCGGGCCTGGTAGTTTTGAACCTCTCAGGTAACCAAATCAGCGGCCAGATTCCTGAAAACATTTCAGGGCTACATCAACTGTCATCTCTTGACCTCTCAAGAAACCGGCTGTCCGGGGCAATTCCTTCAAGCCTGTCTTCATTATCTTTTCTAGGCTATCTTAACCTCTCGGACAACAACTTCTCCGGGATGATTCCTTACTCGGGTCATATGACAACTTTTGATGCATCATCTTTTGATGGAAATCCAGGTCTTTGTGGAACTCCACTTTACATAAACTGCAAGGGTGATGATTCTGATAAAGGAGGGATCGATTCTGATAAAAGAGGGATCGAGTCTGAAGGAATGATTGATGGGTGGTTTTACCTGAGCGTTGGATTGGGATTTGCAGCTGGTCTTTTGGTTCCTTTACTCATGGTCTCAATTAGAAGATCTTGGGCTAATTCCTACTTTGGCTTGGTGGATAGAATCGTTAACAAATTTGGTTAATTGGGGTCCAGGGCAGAGTATCACTTCGCCGAAGGCAGACAAGGTCTTGTGCCAAGAGAAACTGCTATCTGTATCAAAAATTAAACTGTTGTTTGCATTATTAGCATGTGATAGTTTCAGTCTTGCTGTGCTTTCGTTTCTTGCAACTTTTAAATTTGATCTTTAAGGGAATAATTTCCTAGATGTGAATACTTATGGTTTGGTCTAAACCGAGACAAAATGTTGAGAAAAGTAAAAGTAATAAGAACCAAGTGTTCGCTGTTGTGGTCCAGCTGTGGTCGGGAAGGGTTCCTTTTACAAAACTTCTATTTAAGTCCTGAAACTTTGCAACTTTCCTTGAGCAAGCACTTTGAGAATTGTTTGAACTGCTTAAACCTTTCTCATCTCTTTTTTTGAATAAAAAATCAAAGTAGATATAAAAGGAATTTATGGTTCAATCACATAAAATTTTTTTTTTTGGCCATCAATTACAGAAACTAAAAAAAGATAATAACATATGTTACAGTAAAAAACTTAAAAATAAAACTTTTGCTTATGCAAAACTAATGTTTGTGCTTTGGAGTATATATAGAAAATAAATTATTTTATAGTTTAAACTATATTAAACTGTAAAGTAATTGTTTTTTAATGGAGAGAAGGTCCTTTAATATTAAATTTTTTTATTTTACAATTTAATACAATTTAAAATGTAAAATAAAAAATCTATATATATATATATAAACAATAATTTACCCTCTTTTTAATAAACGATGCTTCTATAAGAAGATGATGCTTTCCAATTGCAAAGTAGCCTGGTCGCAATCAATGCCTTCGCTCCGATTAGGAAAATCTCAATCAGAATGCACTTTCATTACGTTTAGGGGTCTTGATCATTCAAACAATTCTATTGGGGCTCAATCAAAAACTATCTTGAAGTTTAAGGGCTTATAAAAAGCTATTTTTTCTCTAAATCGTATCACTACCCGCCATTTAACACATGAAAAAGGCCATTCATCATTACAGGAGTAAGAACAACAGCAACTCAAGAAAAATAAAAAAATCTTTGGGTTCCTCTTTCTCTCTCAGCCATGGCTCTCCTTGCTTCGATCCCCACACCTCCACTCTCTGCATCAGTCTCATTTCGAAGGACGTTAGGTAGTCCCCGGCCACGACGTTTTGGTACTTTTGCAGCAGTCAGTTCATCGTCTCCAGAGTCATCGGCATCACCATCAGGAAGTGGTGAAAGTGCTTTGTCTTCTAAATCTGCATCAAAACCCTTTATTGAATCGACTAGAGCGCATGATTCCAGCTTCAACTACGCGTTGACGAGCCCCAATGGGAACCCAATTGTTCAGATTGTTCGATCGGCAGAGTCCAACATTGAGAAGGTATCTATAAATTCTTCTTTTTCACTCATTCGTACCTTTTGGTGATTTCTTTTATGTTGGTTTGGTTGGAAAAAAATGAAGCTTGGTTCTTGCTAAGTAATTGTTTAAGTGGAATTGATGAGAATGAGTTTAAGATTGGTTAATTGATAAACCTATGTGCTCAATTTCAAGAGGTAAAATTTTCTGGATAAACATGATGTGTCTCATCCACGACTCAGATGTTGAACTTTAATTTGCATGACACTGAAGTTTCCCAATTCATAAGGAGTCTCACCCTGAAGAGGTGCAATCCAGATGTTTGAAAGATTGCTCACTTGAATAAGTAGATAGTGTCCTGCTTCACTAATGCCTCTTTTTCTCTAGAAAACTTATTTAAAATTCCCTGAAAACATGAGCAAATATATAAGTTCTATCTTTGTATGAGTTAAGGTTTATCAAGTAATAATGGCTGTTAATGAATTAGCCACGAAAGTAAAGAGTTTTCATTGTTAGAATAGTGCTGAACAAGGTGATCTACAATCTACATTATAAATTTTAAAATTTTACATATACCATTTGGTTTACGCCAAGAGATATTTGTGCAGTTCTTCTTCCATTTCTTGACATTCTTTCCCTTTGTGTTCAATGCTATGCAGACTATCTTTGACTTCCGCTTCTTGGCACTTCTGGCTATTGGAGGTTCACTGGCTGGTTCAGTGTTGTGCTTTTTGAATGTACTTTCTAAACCCTTATTCTAGGATTTGTTGAATTTATACAAATAAAGTAGTGCACAAACTGTTACTTGCTTGGAGGGAGGTTACCTTAAACTGAATTGGTTAAATGATGTGATTTTAGATGGTATGAACTCTACACAATCCATTGAACTAGCTATGCCTACTGAACTCTTTCAATTCCTTGAAGGGTTGCGTTTACATCATTGATGCATACAATGTATACTGGTCAAGCTGTGTTAAAGGGATTCACACAGGAAAGATGGTTCTACGATTGGTTGAAGCTATTGGTAAACTCTCAAAAACACTCAACTCAACCCAAAATAGAATTCTGATGATCCTATATGTAGCTTTTTCTCAAATTATTTGAATCATCTTACTAGTAGCTTGAGTTAAACCTTCTTAGCCTCTAAGGGCCATCAGATTGGAAAGAATTCTTATTGACAGTTTTCTATAAGTGTTCCATATTGATCATAATGTTTATTGATACTCACAAAGGCAATGCATATTGATACTGGTTGCAGATGTTTATCTTGCTGGGACAGTCATGCTAATATTTGCTATGGGCTTATTTGGGTTATTTATCAGTAATGTGTCTCCAGATTCGCCTCCAAATGTTGATCGTGCCATTAAAGGATCATCCTTGTTTGGAATGTTTGCTATGAAGGTAACATTTTTTTCACTTAAATGGAGAGGAACTACTGTCAAGAGAATGTATGTCAAGATTAAGTTATTTGCATTGCATCCTCCCATGAATTGAATGAAATGGAGAAGAAGAATTTTTGAAGAAATATGTAGTATTTCCTGATGTAAACTGTACAATAAAATGGTGTGTACATACAAAACAAATACATAATCAAGGATATAATTAATGGTATAATTGTGGGATTATGATGTCCAAAGTCAAGGCCGATATCCTGTTCATACTTGAGAGTTGAGCCCAGTATTCTTTTCATATTTTAAGGCCTTGAATTGGTTGCTTGTCCAGAAAATAGGGCTAATGTTTATATTTTGAAGGGGAATGTTCTCTATGTATAATCATATCTTGTTGGAAACCTCCCCTTGCACAAACCATGAATCATTGCATTTTTTTTTTTTTTTAACCATAAATTATCTCACTTCTATTTCTATTCGTGTGTGATAATTGTGCTTCAAGTTACTAAAGTAGTAAAATGAGATTTTTTTCTTTTGCAGGAAAGACCAAAATGGATGAAAATAACCTCTCTAGATGAACTAAAGACAAAAGTAGGGCACGTTATTGTGATGATTCTTTTAGTGAAGATGTTTGAAAGAAGCAAGATGGTGCAGATAACCACTGCTATGGATCTACTAAGCTATTCTATCTGCATTTTCTTGTCTTCAGCATCTCTATACATCCTTCATCACCTTCACAAACCGGAATAGAGATGTGAAATGAATATGAACATTGTTAGATCCTGAGCAGCTTCACCATGTATTTGTATTTTAACTTGTCGTATTAGTGAAGGAATGCTATTATACTTTCAATAACTATGTACTGTAAGTTAAAAATAGAAAAATATCTGCGTTTGCCGGTAGTCAAACGTGGTCTATTGTGTGGAAGGCAATTATCCTAACCGTTGGACTACAAACACTCACTCCTTCATTTTCACAAACTGTTATCCAAAACGATTTCAAACTATTGATTCTAAGTTAAAAACTAAAAAGAAAAACCGGAGTCAAACCCGCGTCTATCGCTTGGAAGACAATTATCCTAACCGTATGACTACAAATGCCCTTTATTGCCAATGATCTTTTGGTCTGAATAAAAGAAATTTTTTTTTTTGGTCTGAATAAAAGAAATTTTTTTTTTTTTAAATAGAATCTAAGTTCGAGTCTTATGAGTGGAGAAACATGTATTAAGAGAGTTTTTTCCAAATAGAATTCGACGCGACTTGATTTTAGATTAATTGCACCAAATATGATTACTTGATACCAAAAATTACTTTATTTTATGGTCACGTATTGCTTTTTAAAACTCTCTCTCTCTGTTTTTTTTTTTTTTTTTTGGTTTTTTCAATTTTTCTCTTCGACATTTGAGTAAGTTTCCATAATTATAATTTGCTCAAACCGAAGTTTTTAGGGGTATAAAGTCAGTCGAAGATTTTATTATGGTTCCCAAAATACAAGGCAGTGACTAGTGAGATGCAACTCTTGGATGGAGTTTGCCATACTCAGATTGGTTGGCTGGGGAGAGCCTCTTGATCAAAATTTCTTCCCACCATAGCGCAAATTTTGTTTTGAAACACAACTAAGAATGCCTAAAAATTACGATATATATATATTTTTTGTCAGATCATAAATTAAAAAATGCATGTCAATCAAACATCACGCAGGTGAGAATTTAAGAAATATGGTAATAAAATTGATAACATTGGTCATAATTTGACAATACATCCTTGTTCGAGACTTTGTACAAATTGATATCCAACATGCATTATTTTGCTGAATCTCAGTCTAACTATGACTGTGCCTTGTTCCCTTACAATCTCACAACATTCAAGAAACTGTGTGGAAGCTCCGGGCAGAGAACCTAAAAGGGTTGATTGAAAAGTTTGAGACAAACACAGGTGTTAGCCATATTCGTCAGTCAATCATTTACTGGAAGCTTGTAATCTAGCATCTCCTTCAAGTTTAAGCGAATGGAAGGCCCCATTGACGTGCACGTGTGTGCACTTTTCCAGTAAACTCCTTTTGCACCTTTTGGCTTGTTAGCCTCAATTGATTTCTGTTAGATGAAAAAAACAAAGAATGTTAGTGAGAACAGGAAGGGAGATTGCAGTAAAGTGAAGATACAAAGAAGATGAAAGGTCTTGGGGAGGGAAGGAATAACATACCACAGTAGCAAGGAAGTTGGCAAGCAGGTCTTCTTCAGGGAAATCAACTTTCCCAAAAGGTATGTGAACAATCCCAGTTTTATCAGCTCTGTATTCAACTTTCCCCTTTTTGAATTCTTCTACAGCCTAAAAGAAATGATACAATAAAACATTTAGTTGAGTTGAGCTACTAAAAGTTTCACATATGTTACCCAAAAATATTAATTAAGTTTCGGGTATGTTAAGGCACCAACTTCAGGTAATTGATCTACAAATAATTGTTTAAATGCATATTCAAAGAGATGATATCGTTTGGGCACGTGAAAAGATAAGATCCACTAGTGAGTCAATATTCAATAAAGACTACAGCCTAGAACTTTAATGCTTGTTCACAACATAAGTGAAACATAGATTAAATCATACCTGAGCAATGTTTGGTGTAACAGTGCCGGCTTTTGGATTTGGCATGAGCCCTCGTGGTCCTAGAATCCTTCCTAGGCTTGCCACCTAACGCAAGTTGTAAGGTGTTAAATATGAGCCGCAGTAAAGAGTTTCAAATACTAGGTTGGAAAAATGAGGGATCCATATCAAGCATGGAGAGCCAGGGGTATGTGAATTCATTCAAGTACCTGACAAGCTATGAGGATTTATTTTTTAGTGTTGATGAATATGTTACAACTTACAACAAAAGCAAATCCAAGGCAGTTAAAGTCTTTAAACTATCCACAGGTCAAAAAAAGGCACTAAAACTATTCAAAGTTATCTACAAAAGATAAATATGCTGATAATTGAGGAATGTTTCACAAAAGGAAACAAATAAATATATTCCATTAAATCATAATAAGAGCAGCGAAGCAACACCTTAACCATCATATCGGGGGAAGCAATTAACTTGTCAAATTCCATGAATCCTCCTTTTATCTGTTCAATCAAATCCTCACCACCAACAATGTCTGCTCCAGCATTTTTTGCTTCCTCAACCTTTTCACCTGTAATGTATCATGTTTTAGAGAAAGAAACTTCAAGAACAAGTGAAAAGCAATCTAGATGCATAAGATGAAAGAGAACTGCAAGTATGTTGCATGGGCTAGCTAATTTCATAAGGAAAACTAATCAAATCAAATGAGAATCATCAAAAGTTTATCACACATCAAAGTGGAGTCCTACCTTGAGCAAGCACAGCCACCTTAACAGTTTGCCCAGTTCCCTTGGGCAAAATCACCTATACAAGGAAGTGTCAGAAAAATTGCAGGAGACAAAGAATATAAGTATCATGATGTCGTAATCAAAGACTTACTGTTGCTCTTAGCTGTTGATCATTATACTTGGGATCAATGTTAAGACGAAAATGTGCTTCCATAGACTCAACAAATCTAGCATTTGCCATTTGCTTTAGCAAAGATATTGCTGTCTTTGGATCATACTCTTTCTTGTTTTCCCTCAATTTTTGAATTTCCAGGAACCTCTTAGACCTCGTCTGAAATTTTTAACGAAATTAAAATGCCAGAACCTATGTACTGATATTGGGACAAAGAAGAATAACATAGTGAACATATCAAATAACCTCAATTCAACCACACAATGCGCGGAAGAAACCATCTTTCTACAAAGACAACTATGTTCTGGACATTAAATTAGAGAAAACACAAATCTCGAATCAACAGAGATAATTGCAAAACTCTATGTTCATGGTCCGACTTCCAATATTAAAAATTTCAAACTTGAACAACCATGCTTTTAAACTAAAACCCTAAAAATTCAAACGCAACACAAAAAAGGAATATACATTATTAACTCGGTATAATACATACCCTGTCTCTTTTAAGAGGCAAGGCAGCTTTCCCTTTCTTGGGCTTGGGCGGAGTAATGGCTGTAGCTGCGGCAGCATCACCATCCCCTCCCTTCGCCTCCACATCCTCAGTTACCTCGGTATCTGCAGCCACTGCAGCCACATGGGTGAGCCCCCTATAAGGAAATATACTCCTCACTCTACAGCTCTTGAGAAGCAGTGGGCAGAGAGAGAAATTGGATTTGTTGGGTTTGAAAGAGAGAAGGGAGGGAGTACGATCTTGGGGACGAACTGGGTCTATGGGTTTGGCGCACGGTAGCGTTAGGGATGACGGAGAAATGATGCGGGTAGCCATTGTTGGAAGTTAGGAGTGGCTATCTTATCGTGTCTGTATTACTGTATACCAGCAAATTCAGGAGATAAGACGTGGCTTAGGGTCTCCTGGATTGCTAGACCACCCTTTTAAAGGCTGCGTGAAAGCACACGCAAACACAAATGAACTTGAGGTGGAAATTAAAATAAAATAAAATAAAATATTTTTGGTAAATATGAAAAATACATAATTCATGTGGTTGTGCTTAGTATAGTGCCTACACCATTATTTTCTTTGAAAGTGGTGGCTTTGAGGATATGATATTGATTTTTTTGGCCATTAGGATATGATATTGATTGATAATTTATTTTCTAATTTATAATTCATACTCCCTCTTCTTTTTTTTTTACTACTTTGATTTTTTTTAATTTTTTAAATATGAATTTTAAATTAAAATTTAATTTGGTATGTAAATAATAATTAAAATTTTTTATTAAATAAAAATATTTAATAAGAATTATATATTAAAAAATTATAATTATTATTCATATAAGTTGTTAAATTTTTATTTAAAATTATATTTTTAAAATTATATATTAAATTAAAACTATTAAAAATAAATTGAGGGAATAATAAATTATTATGAATGTATTAAAAAGTAAAACAAAAACATGTTATAATTTAGATTATATTAAATTATACAATATAAACCATTGAATGAGATTGTTTACACCATAAATTGCAGTAACCTAAAGTTATGCCATGTTTCGATTTATTTTAAATGGTTGGAAGAAATTAAACCACATCAAATGCACTGTTCTGGGACCCTTGATAGGTTAAATGCCAAACAATTAAAAAAAAAAAAACCAAAAGAAAGAAGAGAAAGGGGCTAAAGAGATGAGATTTACCCATTAGTTGCCTATT
>BPVZ01000002.1:6544201-6554411 GCA_020521535.1 Rubroshorea leprosula | reverse complement strand
TTGATTGGAACCCTCTTCAGATTGGTGTAGGTATAACGAATGCATTGATTAATCTACGAAAGGCAGTTGATAAATCTTTTGCTGGTGAAGCAGAGGATGTACCTATATTGTCAACAAGTATTGCTTATGGTGTTTACATGGCTGTCTCTAGCAACCTCAGGTGATCAATATAGCTTGTAGCTTATTATTTATTTCTGGAAGTAATATCGATATTATCACATCTTCTCTTCATCCACAATTCATTCCTGGAATTGTAGGAATGCACGGCAGCCCTTTCATTTAACATTTCTTCTTTTTTATAATTCTGCCTTGATAGATGCCAATATTTTGTCATTCAAATGGGAACTGCAATACCACTTGAGAATTGGTTAATATGAGCTATAGTCTGTTTCAGTCTGCTTGCTTTTTGCATTTTATGGAATTTTGATATACTAAAATTTGGAAATAGGTATCAAGTACTTGCAGGAATTATTGAGCAACGGATTCTGGAGCCAATGCTTCATCAACAAAAACTTGTACTTGGAGTGACCAGTTTTGCTGTTCGAACTGGCAATACATTCTTGGGGTCTTTGATGTAAGCATCCCAATCTGTATCCCAAGCTCTCTGTTATATCTGTTTTTGCATTTAATAGCTGCAATCTTTAAAGTTTCTAACCTTTGCTCTGGATAAACCATTTTATAATCTCTAACACAGGTGGGTAGATTATGCTCGCTGGGTTGGAATCCAAAAGATCCGGGAATAGAGGTTTGATTTTCTATTTCATGGAAATCAGCATCATAGAATACAAGAGGATCATTCTACAGTGTTTCTAGTTTTGCATTTATTGTGGATTTATTTCAAAAAAAGAAAAAAAAAATGAAGAAGAAGATATGTTTAAAAGTTTTTGACAATGTTTCTAGTTTTGTATTTTATTTTTATGGGTTTATTTCAAAATAAAAAGGTCACTTGTTTAAAAGTAGTTTATGGTCGTTTATTGAGACTATAGCTTAGTTTGACAACACTTCATGTAGCTATGGTTATAGGTTTTTTTGTTCTTTAATATCTTTAAAATACATAAAATATATTTAATATTTATTTTAATTAATATTATATATATATATTTTTAAAATAACTAAAATATTGAGAAGTGTTCTTAAACGAAGGTTATAAATAAGTAATTGGGCATTCAATTGTCTTTTACCTTTTCTTTTTATTTCTTGAATTTTTGGATTTTGTATTTCCAGAAAAATGGTGAGTACTGTACTACCATATACTGAAATTACTCATGCATTTGGTTTTCTTAAAAATAAAAATAAAAATATTAGTCAGGTCTTTTTACCTAGGTTATTGATGTTGGATCAACAAGATTCATAGTTTATTCGTATATTTTCCTTTTTTGGGTACTTATTATTAATTTTTTTTATAGGACAGGCTGTTTGATTGAAAACCAGAAGAAGTGGGAAGAGGGTTTGAACCCTAGTCATGTAAATGAAGAAGCCTTTTTTTTTTTTTGTTTTTATTGTGAATAATTTAAACAATTACTCTACGAGCTTCCTTGATTAATTGTTTATTGTATTATATTTTTCTTATTTGTTATTCTTGGATTGAAAAACTGCGTGTAGACTATCCCAGAAAATGAAAGCCATGCTGGGCTCATATGGGCTTTACAAAATTTGGGCTTGTCTTCCGTAATAAGAAAACAAGATCTGAATTGGGCTTATGGGGCCCAAATGTATTTTCCTGATTGGTCTGGGGGGCCAGTAAACATTTTTCTTTTATGGGTTGGGATGGGAGACCCATTATAAGTATTGGGCCTCAAAAATTTTGAAATTGGGCTACCGAAAGGATTGCTCACAGAACATTCTAGTTTCAGCCCGTTAGCCCATAGTCGAGATAAAGGTAAAATTACACTCTTCACAGCTGAGCCCAATAAACAGTATATATTGGGCTTACTTTGGGCCATAAACTGCTGCCTATTGGGCTATGGGGCCCATAAAATTAGCAATGGGCCTGTTGGTCCATGAAAGCAATTCCTGGATCCGGCCCATTGGTGCGTAAATAGTTTCTAGGTTAGCTGGGTTGCTATGGGCTTTACATAAATTGGGCTTGTGTTTTGTGACTAAGAAAACAAGATTTGAATTAGGCTTATTGGGCCAAAATGCATTTTCCAGATTGGTCTGGGCGGTCAGTAAACATTTTCGGTTACATAGATTTGGCAGGCCCATTATAAGTTTTAGGCCTTGAAAATTTTGAAATTGGGTTTCTGACGGGATTGCCCACGGAACATTCCAGTTTCGGCCCGTTAGCCCATGGTAGAAATAAAAGTAAAACATCGCAGCTGAGCCCATTAAACAGTTTATATATTAGGCCTAATTTGGGCCATATACCGCTGTCTAATTGGACATGGGGCCCATAAAATTTTCAATGGGCCTATTGGTCCATGAAAGCAATTCCTAGATCGGGCCCATTGGTGCATAAGCAGTTTCTGGGTCGGGCTAATGCTAATATAATATAATATTTAAGATTGGGCGAACTAAACATAAATCACCTGGGGTCAGTTTGCAGTTGAGGGTTACATAGTCAGGGTCTTAACCAAGGCCAATATCCACAGAAAACTCCTGACCTTACAAAGTTTAAAACCTTTGGCCCCTGAACTTGCAACTTTTAAGGTTTTAACCCTAGAGTAATTTTGAAGAAAAAAGAACTAATAAAACAACATATAAAAATCTTCATTTTTTATTTTTATTTTTATTTTTATTTTTATTTTTTTTTAAGGGGGCAATTTGAAGGGGGAAAGGATTGTAGACTTATAGCACAGCAAAACCGTGACTCAAACCTTGGCTGATGCCAAGGCAACGGGTGCACAAACCAACTGGCTTATAAGGCCCGCCGCTCCCATAACACATAACCGATCAAGAAATTCTCTACTTACCTTTCAAAGACGTCCTTGCTTAAATTATGTGATTTTAGATTGTCTTGAAGAGAGTTGCAGGGACCTAAACTGCATGCTCAACTAGGGTAGCAAATTCAATTGCTGGCAATCAAATCTGGAGAAAGAAGAGAAGATAAAGATAAGAGCATAAGAAAAAAGGGAAGAGATGCAGGACTTGATGTCACACAACTTTTGGAGAAACAATGCACTTGGATAAATGGTGCTCTTGATATCAGCATTTTCTTCTCTGATGCCAACACCAGTTACCTGCAACAAAGCACAACTACAAACAAGGATGCAAATTAAATGTGCATTGAGATTTTTGCCCAACCTTCCTAATTTTTTGAGTTCCAGCTCAAAAACATTACTGTTATATTAATATTGAATACTGAACTACATTACGTCACGCCAACTTTGCTTTGTAGCAAACTCCTACTACTATGAATACTGTTCAATTAATATGAGAAACTTTCCCTTAGGAGTCAAGCACTACAAAGAAGAAGAAAGTGTCAATAGTAAGACCAGAAGGCAACCAAATGCCACATATTTGGTGGTATAGTTAAAGAGAAGAAATATTAGTTACAATGAATTCAACAAACCATTCAGCTAAACAAAAACAGATCAGATCAAGTTGAGTGTGGAGCCATTCAGGTGCTCTTTATTTTTGGCCAACATGCAGGTGCTCCATTTCTAACAATTTACAACAGAAGTTTTGGCATGAGGGCATTTCAGCAAAAGAACTTAGGTAGGAGCAAAACCAAAAGATTACCATTAAAACACTTTCAGCTTATGCTCAGTTTTCTTAGTGAGAATGTAGTCAATGAACCTTTCTTATAAGGTATGAACCTTTCTTATTCAGTTGTCACACTCTTTGCAAGATTTCGTGGTTGATCAACATTGTATCCACGTAGAACAGTGAGATGATATGCCAATAACTGCACCAAAATAGATAAACAAAAATGAATGGAACTAAAACGAAGAAACTCAAGATGGATAACCAAGCAAGGATGAAGCCCAATAATAATAAGTTATCCAAACTTTGGTTTCTGTGCCCTCAAGGAGGTGTCTCAAGTTCTTAAGTGGTTAAGAACTTGAGACTTCAAGTTGGAGATGTGAAGTTCGAACCTTGAGACGGGTGGGAAGGGATTAAGGGAAAGAGAGAGTCATCCCAATTGTATAGCCCATCATCTAATGTACTAAAAAAAAAAAAACTCTGGTTTCTGAATCATGCACTTCTAACCAAACGTTTGCTTCAAGCCATTAAGAACCACCACAACTTGTGCTAAATCGTAAACTCTATCTGTTTTTACAACCTGTGTTTCCTTTCTCTAACAAACATTTTAAGTTTTTAACAACACTTCCATTATTCTTTATAATGGATATTGTAAATGCTGGCAAGTTAGATAAAGATTTTTTTTTTTTAAGAGAAAAAAACAGAGCAATGAAAGTACCTGCAATGGGATAATATTAACCACAGGTTGGAGACAATCCTCAACCTGAGGAACTTCAATAACTCTACAAGATCCACTGGGACATACCAAGGCTGCATCTCCCTTTGAACATATTACTATCAAGCGACCTTTGCGGGCATGAAGTTGCTGAATAACTGACTGCTGCTTGCTGTTGGTAATATGCACATGTTAGTATCAAAATGATTCTTCAATATGATGTGACAGCTTCATGATGGAATCCAACTAACCTGAAGCAAGCATCATGAGTAGCAATAACTATAATTGGAAGATTTTCATCAACCAGTGCCAAAGGACCGTGCTTCATTTCACCTGCAAGTATTCCTTCACTGTGCATCAGAGCAACCTCTTTCACTTTTAATGCTCCCTCTAACGCTGTTGCATAGTTGTAGCCTCTTCCAAATACAAGAAGTGACTGCTCAGCAATCAAAAGCTTTGCTAAATCTTCCATTTCCTGGTCAAGCTTGAGTGCCTCTCTAACTTTATCTGCCAGATTATAAGAACATAACATCTTTTAGAACTTCCTAAAAGTTGATCCATTGTTTTTATCTTTAAAAAAAAGTTCCCATTGCAAATTATGATCTTAATATTCAGTGATGCATCCAAAGAAGCCAGCAAAAACATACTTGGCAAATCAAATAAACCATCTACTATAGCCTCCCGCCTTAATTGACTAGACATAGTATCATCTCCAATAGCAAGAGCCAGCATTGCCATCACAACAATTTGACTTGTGTAGGCCTGAACATGGTGGTTAGAATACCAGGAAACTATAGTATAAGATAAACAAAACAATGTTTGTATAAAAGAGCTCACCTTGGTACTTGCCACACCTATCTCACAACCAGCATTTATGTGAACTCCACAATGTGTTCTCCTGGCTATTGCACTGCCGACAGTATTCGTGATCCCAACACATAATGCACCATTTTCTAGGGCATATGCTAGTGCAAGCAAAGTGTCTGCAGTTTCACCAGATTGACTAACAAAAACTGCAGTATCTTCTCTATAAATTGGACCCTGCCGATCAACCAGATCACTAGCAATTTCCATTGTAACTGGCACACCTATAGTTATTGTACAGAATAATCAGGAAAGAGATCAATAAAAAAAGAGGAGCATCACACTCCCTAAAAGAAGTAACAAATCATATGGTAACTACCTGAAAGTTCTTCCAAGATAGGTCTTGCAGCCAAAGCTGCATTATAGCTCGTACCACAGCCAATGAAAACAATACGTCGACTACGCCGAATAGTTTTTAAGTGATCTTTCAAACCACCTAAAAGAACGGTCTTTGCCTTGCAAGAACCTCCACGCATAAGCCTTCCTCGCATAGTGGTTGTAAGAGACTCAGGTTGTTCATGAATTTCTTTCTGCATGTAATGCTCATATTTTCCTTTGTTGATTTGTTCAACCTCCATCTCGAGGATGGATAATGCACGTTGCACTGATAATGGCCTAGAAAGAGCAGTGCCATGTTTTCCTTTGTCACTATCATATTTAAAGACTGAAACCCTGCCATCCTGGAGAAATTAGTAGCACTAATAAGTACCATTAAACATTTAATAACTCAAGAACCTTTATCAGAGCAAAACTGTGATGGTAGAAGACTTGAAGGCTGGGACATGTTTCATTAATCTATTGAGAAAAGTGAGACTGATAGAAAGATCAAACAGATAGAAAAAACAGCATCATATTGACAATCCTAAATGCACAAAGATTATTCTAGAGAATAAAGATACGGAAAACATAAACAGACAACAAGACTTTCAACTCATGTAGACAATACCTTAAGATGAACTAGTTCACCATCTTCAATCACCAAAACCCTTTTTGTGTGTTCAACTAGAGCACTAGCATCACTGGATAGAAAAAATTCTTTTGGATGCCCATTCTCTGAAAGGAACTTAAGGTCAAGAAATGATGCTCCAGTGCTTGTGCCTTCACTTAATTCCTGAAAGTATTTCATTAACCAATTATAACATTAATTACTTAAAGAAAATAAAAATATGCCATACAAGATATAAAAGAGTAAATGTATATTTGACCTACATAAAACAAGTGAATTGTCACAGTATGTGCCTTATTAGAAGTTTCAAAGGGGTAAAAATTCAAATGTAACATTAAAATACAAGATGAATGTAGAAAAAAAAAAAGAGAAAAAGGAAAAAAAGCACCATATATTAAGCCACACACTATTAATTTAAAGAGAGATGATTATAACAAGCTTAAAGACGGTGATATAATTTTTTTTGTTTTCAGATAAAAAAGATAACTTACTTTGACACCTAGGACCAATGGGCTACCGCGTTTGCAAGCAATCAACTCATTTGGATAATGACAGCTTTTGAATATTAGTGCATAGGCTCCGTCTAGATGCCTCATAACTTCAAGCACAACTTGACTAAATGTGACAGTCTGGTCACCTGCAACATAACCAGTAAAACTGAGTAATCCACCACTACAAATTGGTAACAAGCTTTGGAAGTCAGGCTTAGACAAGAAGTTGCCCCATGCTTTGAGGCACTATCAGAAGTGGGAAGGGGACCAGTGAGGTGATAAACTAAAATGAAGTACCTTATGAAGTAAGGAAAAATGTTAAAAAATTTTAAGAGCAGCTATCTCAAGATAAATAATGCTACAAACCTTCCCACTGTATGCTTCTTGAAGATCTTAGGTTGCTATTTCTGGTATCTTTAGAAAATTACCTAGGTCATGGACTCAAGTTCCTTGATAACTGAAGCAGCATGTGCTCATGTTCTAACCTTACCTTGCCTCACCAGGCACTAACGTCAACCTTCTAACATCACCTTGCTTACTAAGGAACTCTCAAGGATTATTGCAATAATGTCCCATTACCAAAGATATGCATGGCAATTAGCACGAAATTCAAATTTAAAAACTTATACTATAAAACAAATTACAATTCCAAAGCATCATCTCATTCTCTCCACCAGCCCCTACAGTCAATCTTCTAACCATCAAGTCACCTTGCCTACTAGAGAAGTTTTCTTGAGGAATATTGCAATATTGCATCATTACCAAAATATGCAAGGCAATCATCAGGAATTTGGATTTCGATAGTGTTATACCATAAAAGAAGTTTCAATTTGGAAACAACATCTCATTTACTACATATTGAAATAATGTATTACCATCTTCATTTGCCCTGTCAAAAACATATTTGGCTAACTTTGGAATCACTTCGGTGTCAGTTTCAGATTCAAAGCTGAATCCATGCCGTACTAGTGTCTCCTTAAACACCTGAAATAGATAAATAAATATATATATATTAAAAAAAAAAAAAGAAATTCAGCTTTTACGCCATAAAATGATGTTTCATATTTTTCAATAATAATATCCTAAAAATTTAAACAATACCAACATAAAATATATAAACAAACCTCATAGTTAGTAATAATTCCATTGTGTACTACCAAGAACTCGTTCCCCGCACCAGATGTCTGCGGATGACAATTTTTCGGAGATGGTTCTCCATGAGTCGCCCATCGTGTGTGAGCAATGCCGGCATGAACATAAAAGGATTCATCCAAGTTTAGCTCTGTCGACGCAACCTCTGAAATCGAAAAACCACATTATATAAATGCTAGTGCTCGTCCCCTAGAAACCAAAAAGGAAAAGAAGATCGCTGCCTTTAAGTCAGTATTACATTCTCTTGTGCAATTTTCTCCGCAAACAAACATAAGACTCCATTATTTCAAGAAAAACTTAGGTAAAAAAGGAATTGTTCATAGTTATTTTCATGAACGCACTTAAAAAATAAAAGACAAGGACATTCCAGAGATCGATTTTGACGCCAAACCTAACTCATTTTTCTTCGAGTCGTTCAACTTCAAATCCCTCTCGATAATAAAATAAAACTAGAACAAGTACCTTTATGAACGGATTTAACAAGCGATTCAATATTGCCTTCTTGGCGGAAGACGAGAGGAGGAGGAAGAAGAGAATTAGGAGCATCTCCACTTGGATCTCCGGAGCACGAATCGATGGAAATTCCGGCGGAATCATAGCCTCTGTACTCTAAACGCCTCAGGCCATTAAACAGGATCTCCAGAATGTATCGTCGGTCACGCGAGACATTGTAATTCAGGTAAGCAAAGATCCCGCACATTTTCGCCTGATTCTGATCGGAAGTGTCTAGTAGCTTTGAGCAATCATCAGAGGGAGAGAAAGGAATCGCGGAGATCTGAAATGGAGGATTTGGGGAGAAAAGGAAGGGGAGGGAAATTTCCAGTCCAAATACTCTTTTTGACCTGTTCTCAATGATTTGCTTCGGGGAACAGAAAGGACGCAGCCACGGTCAGAGGGGTATCTATGTCTTTCAAGTTTCCGTCAGATACGCTGACGTGGTGCGTTACTATTGCACCATGTTGCCTACTCAGCGACATTGAAGATTCCCGCGACTTTTCGCGCCAGAAAATGATCAAGAGAGATACGACAAAAACTTACTTTCAGCTACTTACCAAATTTAAAAATTTTAATTTCTTACTTTATATTATAATATTTTTAATTTTTAATTTTATTAAATTTATAAATTTTAACTCATCATTTATTAAAATTAAAAAAAATAATCTTTATTTTTTACTGATTATTAACTTTGTAAGTTAAAAGTAAATTTTTGTCAACAACAGTCAACTAATAGTTAGTTAACAGAATTAACGAAATATTATAAAATTAATTCTGTTAACTTTATTAGTTGAAAGAAGATTTTTGTCAATTAATAGTTAACTAACAATCAATTAATAGAATTAATTGTCAGCTAATAGAACTAACAAAATAGTATAAAGTGAGAACTATTTTCTTTAATTTTAATATGTGAGAGATTAAAAAAATTATAATATAAGATGAGAGATTAAAATTTATAAATTTAGTAAGTAAGGAGTTAAAATGTCATGATATATAAGGTGAGGACTAAAACTTTCAAATTTAATAAAGTTAGGGGCTAAACGTCGGCTTTCCCGAACAGATATTTATTATTGGGCTGCATTCAGACCCGTTAAACAAATTATGGGCTGTCGACGGTATTTATTTAATATTTATTAGTTGTCGGGCTTGGCCTCTCAAGTCCATTTTTACACGTCATGGGCTCAGCCCACATTGCATGTCTCGTCGACATAATAAAAACCTAATAATTACCCAGAGACACAGTAGGGAGGGAGAGATGACGCAGAAAGGGAATCTGTTCAAAGGCCAGCAGAAGAAGAAAACAATTCCTCCAAATCGCCATGGGAAGATCCCCTACAATCGTAAAGGTCTTTAATCATTTTCATATGTTCATTGGGTTTATGGCAGTGTGTTTGTTTGTGTTTGATTCTTATTTACTTCGATTTTGCAGGGAAGAGAGTGGTGAAGCCGTCGAAGATGACGAAAGATAGCGACTCTGACCGAGTAAGCTCCTCACATTCATGTTTCTTTAAAATATGTCCAAGTTTGAATTTTTACTGGCTTCATTCATTTTTGTTAGTACTGATGATTGATTTCAATTTGACCCACTTTTTCTTTGTTAAATTTAGTTGCGCAATCATCATTTTAATGCCAAATCACTGTTGTCGTCTCCTCTGTTCTTGGCTGCCTTGCAATTTGGCTTATGAAGCTGAATAGGAATTTCATGCCATTGAATTAATTGAATATCAATCCATTAGGTAGTGTTTAAAAATGTGTGCTAATAGTGCTTTTAGGCTTGGGTGGTAATGGTATGATTCTGGCGGAGGCACTGAATTCTGCTTTTTGAAATGTATCTTAGGGGTAACTACTAGGCTTGCATTTAGGCAGTGGGATGATTTTTCTTTCTGAAACTTCTTAATGCAT
>BPVZ01000002.1:6503276-6513531 GCA_020521535.1 Rubroshorea leprosula | reverse complement strand
AACTTATAAAATAATATTTATTTATTAATAAATTAAATTTTAAATTATATTTTATATACGGATATACCCAATCCAACAACAGTTTCTTTCCCCGCATGACTCTCCCCGCTACAACTTGAACTTAGAACGAGTAACGAGGACGGCACAAAGTCCAGCGAAGCTGTCTCTTTTGAGCAGCGATAATGTGTCGGGAATTTTTTGGAGATAGGAACTGTAAGAATCCAAACACGAGTCTCGGTTAGAATCTCTATGCGGAAGTCAACAATTGCTCAAATACCTGTTTTTCAATGCAAAACATGATCACGAAACGACTATATAAGTGGAAGACGATAGTCGTTATAATATGAGCGCATTCCCATAAAAGCTCTTCAGAAACCATAAATGAAAAATTAAAATTTTTCAGCGGTAAAACTCTCTTTTTTGACTGGTTTCTTTAAAATTGATTATATATATATAAGTGAAAAGTTTATTAATTAATTTTTAAATAGTTATTATAAAAAGTAAAAATTATGTTGAATTTTATTAACATTCAATTAAAATCAAATACATATAATAAGTATTAAAAATAAAATTAATTTTTGTTAATTTTTTAAATAAATTAATAAAAATATATAACTAATATATTCTTAACCTTAATTAACATTGTTAAACAAACCCTTTTTACAATATTTATTTTCTCTTTTCACCCCTATTCCTGTCCTCCTACCTCGCCTTGCAACCAGCGAATTTCGACCACCACTGAAATCCCTCCTCTAAGTGAGGGTGTAAGTGCAACCCACTAAAATGATCGGCAAAAATTTTCCCCGCAATTTTAAAATGGAAGGTATTTTTAGAATGTCTAATGGCTTTTGCTATACTATAAATGTGGAGGGATGAATAGTTCAGTAGCCCAAGCTGGAATAGCTCGCAAGCTTTTAGCCCTACTCAAGCTTGAGCTTGATTATACTTTTAAGTTTATAATTGAGCTCAAGCTCAATCCTTTTTATTTATTAATGTAACTCATTTAAAATTATATATACGAATATGAATTTATTTACATATTAATTTTATATATTATGTTTATATATAAATTTTATAAATTATATTTATATAAAATTTTAATTATTTATCGTTTTATTTTTTAATAATTAAAATTTATTTATATTTATTAAAAATAAATATTTTTAAAAATTGTAACAAATTTTAAAAAATTAAAATAATTAATAAAAATTTTATATAAATATAATATATAAAAAAATAATGGATGCTGCACCCTATTCCACAACAAATTGCGACCATACAAGTTGCTATCATACTCAGCCATATGATATCGATGGAATTCGGATTCGATGTTGATATATCATATATGTGAAACGATTCGTTGTTCCTGTTGTCTTTTCGTTCGAAATAAAGGGAAAGGTTCGCCTTCGCATTTGTATTCTTTTCTTAGGAATAAAGCAAAGTTCATTCGATTCTTGCAAGCGATACTTGATCATTTCGCAAGTAATTTCTAAACTTCAAGTTCCCATTTTTCTGAATAAATTTTTTTTGAAAGTACTGTATATTACAATTTAATCTATCTATATATGCGTGACACTTAATTGTGAGTTTTATCCATATGTTCATTCTATTTTGAACACATAAAATCTCTTCTTTTCAAGTTGCTATCAACCAGCAACTTCAAATTATAAAGTGTTATATTTGTAGATTTATGTATATTTTTTATAATTTTTTTTTTGATATTTTTTTAATAAAAGTATTAATTTTTATTGTTCTTTAACTTTATAATCCAGTACCTGCTATTACAGCACAACATGACGTGAAGATGAAGAAGAACAGTTGTACATGACGTGGAGATGAAGAAGAACAGTTGTAACATTCACTGCACCCCAGACTTTCTTCATAAGTTAATCTGCATTTTTTTGGTTTCGATTCCTGGTCCGTTCATTTCCAATGGAAGCTGTAGCGTCCAGTATTGTTGATGCAATGCTCTCCTCTATGTTTGATTATATAGTTGAGCGATTATTTGCCTCCTCAGAGCTTCTCAAGTTTGTACGGCAAGACCAAGTTTCGTCCCAACTCAACCAGTGGAAGCAGTTGTTGCCAAAGATCAAAGCCATTCTCGGTGACGCAGAAGATAAGCAAATGGTCAGTCAAGCGGTGAAGCTCTGGCTCAACGATTTAAGAGACATTATGTATGATGCTGAAGATATCATCGATGAAATTGCCACCAACGCCCTGTGCCGGGGAATACCGAGGAAGACTCCGATGGCGGGCAGCGGTAGTAAGGTACGCCGATTTCTCCCAAATTGTTTCCCTGGCTTGAATTTAAGCGGTGTTAAGTTCAGTGCACGGATGGTTTCTAAAATAGAAGACATCACTGCTAGATTTGAAGACATGGTTAAGAAGAAGAATTTTTTGAATTTGTTGGCGAGGAGTGGTGAAAGGAGATCGGAGAGAGTAAGGGAGGGGCTGCGGTCGACGAGTTCTCTTGTTGATGAATCTCAGGTTTACGGCCGGCAAATAGATAAAGATGTGATTATTCAACGATTGATGAATTTTGAAATTGGTGTGGTTTCTGTTGTGGGAATGGGGGGAGTGGGTAAAACGACGCTTGCTCAGTTAGTATACAACGATGAGAAAGTTGAAAACTTTTTTGAATTGAGGGCTTGGGTTTGTGTCTCTGAGGACTTTGATGTTGTTAGGGTGACCAGGATTCTATTGCAGGCTGTCACCATAGAGGGTTGCCATTCCAAGGGCGACCTAAATTCGCTTCAACTGAGGCTAAGGGAGGAGCTTTCTGGAAAGAAGTTTTTGATTGTTTTAGATGATGTTTGGAATGAGAACTATGAAAGGTGGGATGTTCTACGTAGACCCTTCTTGGCGGGAGCAGCTGGTAGCAAGGTACTTGTAACGACTCGAAGTGAAAGGGTTGCATCTATCATGACAACATGTGGGGTATACCATTTGCAGGCCTTGTCTGATGATGATTGCCTTTCACTTTTTGCCACACATGCTCTTGGAGCTAGTAATTTTGATGGACACCCAAATCTAAAAGGAATTGGTGAAGAGATAGTGAAGAAGTGCAAAGGATTACCATTGGCAGCCAAGACACTAGGTGGGCTCCTGCGTGGTAAAGTGAATTATAAGGAGTGGGAAGATATGCTTAGGAGCAAAATATGGGACATACTAGAAGAAAGAGGTGGCATCGTTCCTGCTTTGAAGTTGAGTTACCATCATCTTCCTTCCCATTTGAAGCGATGTTTTGCGTATTGTGCTATTTTTTCAAAAGACTATGAATTTGACAAGAATGAGCTGGTACTACTATGGATGGCCGAGGGTTTGATACAGCAAGCCAAGGGAGAAAAGCAAGTGTGGGACCTAGGTCTTGCATATTTTCATGATTTACTTTCAAGGTCTTTTTTCCAACGGTCAAACAGCAACAAAACACTGTTTGTCATGCACGACCTTATACATGATCTAGCTCAAAATGTTGCTGGAGAAATATGCTTTCATTTTGAGGATAACTCTGGAGATAAATTGCCTGCAAGTATTGAAAAGCTTCGTCATTTGTCATTCACTCGTCGCCAATATGACATTTTCAAAAGATTTGAAGTATTTGATTCAGCGAAGTCTTTACGGACTTTCATAGCATTACCAGTTGATACATCATCTTCAACAGCATGCTGTTACTTGAGCAAGGATGTGTTGCAGGAGTTGGTGGCAGAATTAAGATACTTAAGAGTGTTATGTTTGAGTGGTTACTGCCTGGACAAACTACCGTATTCTATTGGTCATTTGGAGCACTTGAGGTACCTTAATTTGTCTTACACTACAATTACACAGTTACCAGAATCTATGGGTTACCTATTCAACTTACAAACATTTTTATTGCGTGGCTGCAAGGAGCTTACTAAATTGCCACAAGGTATTGAAAATCTGATTAACCTTCTTGTTTTTGATCTTACTGATACTGAGAAATTAGTGGAGATGCCACTTCACATTGGTAATTTGAAAAGCCTTCAGATTTTGTCCAAATTCATTGTGGGAAATGACAATCAGTTTGGCATTAAAGAATTGAAGGATTTGATGCATCTAAAAGGGGAGTTTTGCATTATGGGGTTGGAAAATGTGGTGGATTCTCGAGATGCTTGGCATGCTAATCTAATGGATAAGCAGGACCTTGATGCCTTAGATTTGAAATGGAGTGAGTTCCTTGATTACCAGAACGAAGAAGATGAAATGCATGTTCTTGATATGCTACAGCCTCATAAAAATTTGAAAGAACTTAGAATTTCGTTTTATGGTGGTAAAAGATTTCCACATTGGTTAGGAGATCCCTCATTCACTAATGTTGTGGAAGTAAAACTCCATAATTGTAGTGGAAGCATGTTACTTCCATCACTTGGAAAACTGCCATCATTGAGGACGGTGTCCATCCAAGGCATGAACAGAGTCAAAAAGGTGGGTTTTGAGTTCTATGGAGATGATTTTCTGTCTACTAAGTGGTTTCCATCCTTAGAAGTTCTCTGCTTTCAGAATATGTTAGAATGGGAATGCTGGTCTTCTCCTCAAGAGACTAATGTGGATTTGGATGATGGATTTCCATCTCTTCGTGAGCTTGTAATTCAAAATTGTCCAAAACTGATTGGAAACCTACCAAGCTGCTTTCCTTCCCTTGTGAAGTTTATCATTAGTCATTGCCCAAAATTGGGGGATTCACTTATAAGCCTGCCCTCCCTTTGTGAATTAAAAATTGAAGATTGCAACAAAGTAAGGCTGGAAAATATTGTTGATCTTACTTCCCTAACCACATTGAGGATCCATGGCATAAAGGACCTTTCATGTCTGCCGCAAGGGATGCTGAAGTCTCTAGGTGCACTTCAAATGCTTAAGGTTTCAAATTGCACTGAGCTGACATCTTTGTGGAAGAAGGGCATTGGGCTGAAAAACATTGCTTCTCTTGAGCATCTGGAAATTAAGGGCTGCTCCAAATTTGTGTCTCTGGTAGTAAATGAGCAAGGTCTTCCTTGTAGTTTGGAAGATATGGAATCAATGAATTGTGGCAACTTGGAGAAACCATCTCTCAAAAGTTTGCAAGTTGAGTCATGCCCAAGACTTTTATCCTTTCCTGAGACAGGCTGCTTATCCACTCTTAGATGTATTAAGCTTAAAGATTGTGCAGCTCTTATAACCTTGCCTGATTGGACAGTGATGCTTAACTGCAGGACTACTGACTATCTTCTTCAAGACTTGGAGATTGAAGAATGTCCTTCCCTCACATCCTTTCCAAGAGGCATCTTGCCTACCAGGTTGCAGAGGTTGAAAATCCGAGGTTGTAGAGATCTGCAGTCTCTACCTGAAGGGATCATGCAGAATGATAACATCAAAAACATGTCTCATCTTGAGAGCTTGGAGATTGTTGATTGCCCCTCTCTAATTTGCTTTCCTGAAGGCATATTACCATTTAATCTTAAAACACTAAAGATTTCAGATTGCTCAAAGCTGGAGCCACTTTCAGAGCAGCTGTTACACAACAATGCATCACTTGAATACATCAGTATGTGCAATTATGCTACTCTTGAATATTTGCCTGAATGCCTACATTGCCTTGCACATCTGACTGAGTTAACCATAAGTAGTTGTCTGGCTTTAATTTCCTTCCCAGAGACAGGCCTCCCCCCTACCTTGAGAACATTAGAAATCTACAATTGTGTCAAGCTCAAGTCTATGCCAGAGAGGATGCAAAATCTTGCTTCTCTTCAATATCTAACAGTTTGTGACTGTCCAAGTCTTGTGACCTTTTCTAAAGGTGGTTTGCCCCCTCAATTATTGTTACTTGAGGTCTGGGATTGTATAAATCTGAAGGAGCCAATGTCAGAATGGAACCTAGACTCTCTAACCTCTCTTAAAGGGCTCATTATTGTTGGTTCCCCTGATATAGCTTCCTTCCCGGATGAAAATTGTTTGCTTCCTACGAGCCTTAGCTTGATTTTCATTGCAAGACTCAACAATCTGGAATCTCTATCCTCAGCACTGCAAAACCTGACCTCTCTAGAAGAACTAGAAGTTGTTGACTGTCCAAATCTAAGACACTTGCCAAGGGAAGGCCTGCCTGCAACACTTGGAAGATTTTGTATCAGAAACTGTAAACACTTAAAACGAAAATGCTTGAAGAAGAAAGGAGGTTACTCAATGACGATAGCCCACATCCCCAATGTGGAGATAGAATGGTAATCTCCCCATGTTCTCAGTTATGTTTAAATCAACTTTTGTTAGATTACTTTCTTTGTTAGACTTTTGCCATACAGCTGCATGATTCTTCTTGTAATGACCATTTCACTGCAATTGCAGATTAAATTCAAAAAGGGGCAGCAGATGTTCTATAAACACTTGCAAGATGTTTTTGGGGTAATATATTGTGATTTTTTTTTTCCATTTGTTATGAATGTCTCATTTTTTTTTTTTTCGATCAGCTGTTATGAATGTATCTTAACCATAGGTTAGGTTGCTGCCAAAGATTTCTTATATTTTCAACTTAATTTAGATTTCGCATTTTCTACATACAGATGGAAGGAATATCAGTGATGCCCAAATACATTTGTTCAAGATAGAGCTACAGCCTACAAGATTGGAAGCATATACACAGAGAATGATAATCCATAATCATTACCTCTAATGGTCATGTCATGGGGACCTTCTTTCTCATAACTTTATGCTTACATAACTTTATGCTTACATTAATCAAAGTCAATCTCAAAAATATTTGAAATAAAGAAGTCTGCAGTTTGATACATCCTGAATTGTGTTTTTGATTATGAGCCCTGTAAACTCTGTTTATTTCATTTCTAGGCAAATAGTTTTGAATTTCTTGTTGCTTTCCTTACAGATTTTGAGATCTATCATGGACTATCTATTGTTTCCTCCTGCCAACCAACTAGTCGATTGGCAATAATTTTATCTCTTATTACTGGAGTAACCAAAACCAATAATTGTAAAATTGAAGCAGTTAAGAGTGTTTAACGTACCAGGATTTGCAAACGACAGTGCAGCGAACAAGGTTGAGGATATTCAGGAAGGAGAAGATGATATGGAGGATATCATGGTCCAGTGAGTCTATTCTCGTCCGAGCTCTCACGCCGTTTCTCTTCCTCGTCGGCGAGAAACCACCGGAGGGTCGGGGTTCCATGGTTTGACTTTGCCGCCGGTTATCTTTCCAGCAATGACACGCAGACAGCCCAACTCGGAGGAAAACGATAGAATGTGACAACCGATTACCGGTACAGTCAAAACTAAGCGTTTAGTTACATGGTTCATGAACAAAGCGCAGTCATTTTATTGGGTCGTAGGCCCATAATAGTTATTGGGTTCCAATTGCACCATCTTTATTATTATCTCTGAATCTTTCTCTTCTGAACAATTTATTGGGCCGTAACCAAAAACTTAATTTTGAGCTTGTATTCTGTGCTCATAATGAGTTCTCAGAGGTAAAAATTTTCTTTTGATGAATGAGAAAAAAAAAATGTAAATTTTTCTCTCGTAGACTAGATTAAAATTTTAAATTTTTGGATTAATATTAAAAAATTAATTTTTTTAAAATACATCATATCAATGTAGAGGACATTTTGACCTTATATATATATATATATATATAAGTAGATTCGACTTTAAGGGTATTAAAGAAGAAGAAAGGTAAGCAACTCTGCATTCAACATATTTCCAAATTTGAAGGCACAACAGATTAGTTGAGGTTGAGAACACTCTTAACATTTGGCTTAAGATAGAAGTACGTCGGTGCACGTTGATGTATTGAATTTGCATATGGTGCAGAGAATGACAAGATCCACATTCCACGTTATGAAATTCATTCAGAACATTAAGTTAGATATAAGCACTATATAGAGCGTTATACAAATAAATTCAGGCACAATGTTAAATTTGATTACTTCAAACTTAATTCAATTATTGTCTTTCATTTTCGAGTTTTGTCTATATATAATTAAACAGTAGGTACCATACCTCATCAGTAATTCACTCTCTGAGCTTCCTCAAAAAACAAAAAATTCTAGTTTTGATGCATAATGTTCCAAGTTAAAGTGGGAAGGCAAATTTTAATTAAAACAACAAGATAAGGAAATACAGTTCTGTTACAAAACAGTTTAAGCTTTATTCTGTTGTTATGCCATATATATGGAGAAAAGACTCCTGCAATCCTGCAGTGCACCCTGTTGAAATTTCAACCAACCCTGCATAAAAAAAGGTGCAAAATGGGTTAAAATGGAAACAAAGATTATATGAAAAGGGAAGAAAATTGAGGTTAGAAATAGGATAATCACTTGGAACAATCAACGTTGGTATACGTAGAACCTACTGGAAATTTTACGTGGGTTCCGTTAATCGTATTTAACTTTTCAAAATTAGGTAAAATAAAAAAAAAAAATTAACAAAACTTAATAAAATTACGTAATTTAAGGGGATCTAAGTCAGGGATGGTGTTAGGAAATTTAGTTACGGGGTAAAAGTTAGTGTTAAAGATTTGAGATTTTAAGAGTATTTTTTATAATATTAATTTATTTTTTAAAGAATTTTTTTCTTTTATAAAAAGATTCATTTGTGATCTTTTTTATAGATATGTTGTTAACAAAAATTAAAAATAAATGTATTTATTATAATAAAAAAATATCATAGTAATAAATTATGCAATGATCAATTAAAAAAAAAAGAGAAGTGTATTTGTTAACTGAATCTCTAAAATTTAGGAAGAAAAACACTACAAAATTATATAATTTCAATAAACTCACATTAAAAAAGATAAAAACAATATTTTCTTAAAGTTGGAATAAGAATGTTTTGATTTTACTAAATTAAAGTAATTTTGGAGTGTTTTCCTCCTAATTTTTTGTAGGCCATATTGTTAAACATTAATATTATAAAAAATAATTCTAGATTTAATTTGAACGTTTTCTTTTCTTTTATTTCTTTACTTTGATTTTTTTTTTTTCATTTCTCTGTTTTTGTTTTTAAAGTTTAACTATAGATCGAGTTGTCTTAAACACTGATGTGAATTATCAATGGCTTGCACCAAAGATAAGGGCACAAGTTGAAGCAATAACTATCAATTGGGATGCATAAATTGACGATGATGAACTTGAACGATTTCAAGCAGTCATCGAAAGGCAGAAATTAAAGAAAGCTCTAATAGAACGATTAAATATCACTTGTCAATGGTGTGGATTCGACCATTTTAGTTCTGATTGCTTATTTAAACGATATAACAAGTGTGTTGATTTTTCTTGTGAGTTTTATAGTTAGCAGTATAATTCTTATCCCAATACATGTAACTCTGATTGGATAAATTATTCAAACTCCTCATGGGATAATGAAGAAATACTGGAGCTACAATCAAGGTTTCAAGATCAAGAAGAGGAGACATGTTTGGATAAAAATCTTAAGGTCCAATCAAGTCATTTGCTCAACTTAGTTGCTAAAGAGACACAAGGTGAGTTACCTAGTGGAACAATGAAAAATCAAGAAGAAAAGATGAACACTTTACCCTTAAAAAATGAAAGACAACTTGAAGAAGTGGAAAGTATACCTGCAAAAACTAAACAAGAGGATGTCCATAAGGAAGAAGATGAAAAAGCTCAAGTGTCATTTGAAGTGTTCAATGGGAAGTCTCCTTTAATCAAATTTGATTTTAATGATAATTTTGTTATTGATATGGTTGATGAGGTTTTGCAGAAAAACACTTATGAGAATCCATTTGAGATTTTTTTTCTGAGATGGATGGAAAAAAAAAAATGTCATTATTTTTAAATTATATAAAAATGCCAACACATAGAAAAAGAATGCCAACTATGCTTTTTTTTTTCCATGTCATTAGTTAAAAACAAAAGAATTGATTTGCTGGTAAATTAATGTGCCACATATCCATTTAACTGACAGAAGGACTATTTTGGTATTAAAAATGAAAGTTTAAAAATAATTTTAATATTTTTTAAAATTTAAGAATAATTTTAATACCAAAATAAAAAGCTGAGGGATCAAAATGATATTTAAACCTATATAGGTGTATATATGAGTGTGTAACCCACTCTCGAATATCAACCGCCGCTCTCGCGCCGAACTGAAGTCTCTGCTTTTAAGCAAAGGTGTAACACGCAACACACACGTATAAATTAATATAGATCAATTTTTATTTTAAAAGAAATTTTAATTTTAATTTATATTTAAAAATTAAAATTTTAACTTAAATTTTTAAAATTTAATTAATTGA
>BPVZ01000002.1:6476442-6489084 GCA_020521535.1 Rubroshorea leprosula | reverse complement strand
AGAAGTGGTGAAGGAAGATTGGAGAGAGTAAGGGATGGGCTGCGTTCGACGAGTTCTCTTGTTGATGAATCTGGGGTTTATGGCCGGGAAATGGATAAAGATGAGATTTTTCAACGGTTGATGAATGTTGAAATTGGTGACATTGGTGTGGTTTGTGTTGTGGGAATGGGGGGAATGGGTAAAACCACGCTTGCTCAGTTAGTATACAATGATGAGAAAGTTGAAAACTTGTTTGAATTGAGGGTTTGGGTTTGTGTCTCTGAGAACTTTGATGTTGTTAGGATGACTAAGATTCTATTGCAGTCTGTCACTAAGAAGGGTTGCCATTCCAAGGGCGACATAAATTCGCTTCAACTGAGGCTGAGGGAGGAGCTTTCTGGAAAGAAGTTTTTGATTGTTTTAGATGATGTTTGGAACGAGAACTATGAAAGGTGGGATGTTCTACGTAGACCCTTCATGGCGGGAGCAGCTGGTAGCAAAATACTTGTAACGACTCGAAGTGAAAGGGTTGCATCGATCATGACAACATGTGGGGTGTACCATTTGCAGGCCTTGTCTGATGATGCTTGCCTTTCACTGTTCGCCAGACATGCTCTTGGAGCTAGTAATTTTGATGGACACCCAATTCTAAGAGGAATAGGTGAGGAGATAGTGAAGAGGTGCAAAGGATTACCATTGGCAGCCAAGACACTAGGTGGGCTCCTGCGTGGTAAAGTAAATTCTGATGAGTGGGAAGATATGCTAAGGAGCAAAATATGGGACATACCAAAAGAAAAAGGTGGCATCATTCTTGCTCTGAAGTTGAGTTACCATCATCTTCCTTCCCATTTGAAGCGATGCTTTGCCTATTGTGCTATTTTTCCAAAAGACTATGAATTTGACAAGAATGAGCTGGTTCTACTATGGATGGCCGAGGGTTTGATACAAGAAGCCAAGGGAGAAAAGCAAGTGTGGGATCTAGGTCTTGCATATTTTCATGATTTACTTTCAAGGTCTTTTTTCCAAAGGTCAAATAGCAACAAAACATTGTTTGTTATGCATGACCTTATAAATGGCCTAGCCCAATCTGTTGCTAGAGAAACATGCTTTCATTTTGAGGATAACTCTAGAGATAAACTGCATGCAAGTACTGAAAAGCTTCGTCATTTGTCATTCATTCGTCGCCAATATGATATTTTCAAAAGATTTGAAATATTTGATCCAGTTATGTCTTTACGGACTTTCATAGCATTACCAATTGATACATTACCTCGGGCAGCATGTTGTTACATGAGCAAAAATGTGTTGCAGGAGTTGGTGGCAGAATTAAGATCCTTAAGAGTGCTATGTTTGAGTGGCTACCACATTGACGAACTACCATATGCTATTGGTCATTTGGAGCACTTGAGGTACCTTAATTTGTCTTACACTACAATTAAACAGTTACCTGAATCTGTGGGTTCCTTACTCAACTTACAAACATTTTTATTGCATGGCTGCAAGAAGCTTACTAAATTGCCACAAAGTATTGAAAATCTGATTAATCTTCTTGTTCTTGATCTTATTGATACTGAGAAATTAGTGGAGATGCCACTGCGTATTGGTAATTTGAAAAACCTTCAAATTTTGTCCAAGTTCATTGTGGGAAAGGACAATCAGTTTGGCATTGAAGAATTGAAGGACTTGATGCATCTAAAAGGAGAGTTTTGCATTATGGGGTTGGAAAATGTGTTGGATGTTCAGGATGCTAGGCTTGTTAATCTAATGGATAAGCAGTGTCTTGATGCCTTAGATTTGAAATGGAATGAGTTCCTTGATTACCAAAGTGAAGAAGATGAAGTGCATGTTCTTGATATGCTCCAACCTAATAAGAATTTGAAAAGACTTAGAGTTTCGTTTTATGGTGGTAAAAGCTTTCCATCTTGGTTAGGAGATCCCTCATTAACTAATGTTGTGGAAGTAAAACTCCATAATTGTAGTGGAAGCATGTCACTTCCATCACTTGGGAGACTGCCATCATTGAGGACGGTGTCCATCCAAGGCATGAACAGAGTCAAAAAGGTGGGTTTTGAGTTCTATGGAGATGATTTTGTGTCTACTAAGTGGTTTCCATCCTTAGAAGTTCTCTGCTTTCAGAATATGCTAGAATGGGAATGCTGGTCTTCTCCTCAAGAGACTAATGTGGATTTGGATGATGGATTTCCTTCTCTTCGTGAGCTTGTAATTCAAAATTGTCCAAAACTGATTGGAAACCTACCAAGCTGCTTTCCTTCCCTTGTGAAGTTTATCATTAGTCGTTGCCCAAAATTGGGGGATTCACTTACAAGCCTGCCCTCCCTTTGTGAATTAAAAATTGAAGATTGCAACAAAGTAAGGCTGGAAAATATTGTTGACCTTACTTCCCTAACCACATTGAAGATTCGGGGCATAAGGGACCTTTCATGTCTGCCACAAGAGATGCTAGAGACTCTAGGTGCACTTCAAATCCTAGAGATTTCAAATTGCACTGAGCTGATATATTTGTGGCAGAGGGGCTTTGGGCTGAAAAACATTGCTTCTCTTGAGCATATGAAAATTAAAGGCTGCTCTGAATTTGTGTCTCTAGTAGAAAATGAGCAAGGTCTTCCTTGTGGTGTGGAAAATGTGGAATTGATGAACAGTGGAAACTTGGAGAAACTGTCTCTCAAAAGCTTGCAAATTGAATCATGCCCAAAACTTTTATCCTTTCCTGAGATAGGTTGCTTGTCCACTCTTAGACGTATTAAGCTCAAAGATTGTGCAGCTCTTATAACCTTGCCTAATTGGACAGCAATCCCTAACTACAGGACTACTGACTATCTTCTTCAAGACTTGGAGATTGAAGAATGTCCTTCCCTCACATCCTTTCCAACAGGCATCTTGCCTACCAAGTTGCAAAGGTTGAAAATCCGAGGTTGTAGAGATCTGCAGTCTTTACCTGAAGGAATCATGCAAAATGATAACAGCAAAAACATATCTCATCTTGAGAGCTTGGAGATTGATGATTGCCCTTCTCTAACTTGCTTTCCCAAAGGCATATTACCATTTAGTCTTAAAACATTAAAGATTTCAGATTGCTCAAAGCTGGAGCCACTTTCAAAGCAGCTGCTACACAACAATGCATCACTTGAATACATCGGTCTGTGGAATTATGCTACTCTTAGATATTTGCCTGAATGCCTACATTGCCTTGCACATCTGACTGAGTTATTTATAAGTAGTTGTCCTGCTTTGATCTCCTTCCCAGAGACAGGCCTCCCCCCCACCTTGAGAACGTTAGAAATCCACAGCTGTGTCAATCTTGAGTCTCTGCCAGAGAGGATGAAAAATCTTGCTTCTCTTCAATATTTAACAGTTTGTGACTGTCCACGTCTTATGATCTTTCCTAAAGGTGATTTGCCTCCACAATTATTGTTGCTTGAGATCTGGGATTGTATAAATCTGAAGGAGCCAATGTCAGAATGGAACTTGGAATCTCTAATCTCTCTTAAAGAGCTCAACATTGCTGGTGCCCCTAATATAACTTCTTTCCCGGATGAAAATTGTTTGCTTCCTACGAGCCTCAGCTTGATTTTCATTGCAAGACTCAACAATCTGGAATCTCTATCCTCAGCACTGCAAAACTTGACCTCACTTGAAGAACTAGAAGTTGTTGACTGTCCAAAGTTGAGACACTTGCCAAGGGAAGGCCTGCCTGCAACACTTGGAAGACTTTGTATCAGAAACTGTAAACATTTAAAACGAAAATGCTTGAAGAAGACAGGAGCTTACTCCACGAGGGTAGCCCACATTCCCAACGTGGAGGTAGAATGGTAATCTCCCCATGTTCTCAGTTATGTTTAGATCAAGTTTTGTTACACTACTTTCTTTGGTAGACTTTTTGCCATACAACTGCATGATTCTTCTCGTAATAACCTTTTCACTGCAATTTCAGATTAAATTCAACAAGGTACAGCAGATGTTCAATAAACTTTTGCAAGATGTTTTTGGGGTAACGTATTATGATTGCTTTTTTCCATTTGTTATGAATGTATGTTAACCATAGGTTAGGTTGCTGCCAAAGATTTCTTATATTTTCAACTTGTGCAGATTTCACATTTTCTACATACGGATGGAAGGAATATCAGTGATGCCCAAATACATTTGTTCAAGATAGAGCTACAGCCTACAAGATTGGAAGAATATATACAGAGAATGATAATCCACGATCATTACCTCTAATGGTCATGTCATGGGAACCTTCTTTCTCATAATTTTATGCTTGCATTAATCAAAGTCAACCTCAAAAGAACTTGGAATAAAAAAGTCTGCAGTTTGATACATCCTGAATTCTGTTTTTGGTTATGAGCTCTGTAAACTCTGTTTATTTCATTTCCAGGCAAATAGATTTGAATTTCTTGTTGCTTTCTTTCCAGATTTTGAGATCAATCATGGACTATATATATGATTTCAATCTTTCAACTAGAATTATCTCTACTTCTCAGTTGAGAAATCATGTAGAAAATCAATTCAGAAAACTTCCCCAAAACCCCAACGAAACAGAGCAGAAAATCAGGTATTTTGTGAAGCACCCGGCAGAGGTGTGCCGGCCAGGAAATGCTTGATCACTGAAAGAGCTCTCCTCGGTTGGTAGCTCGGCACCTCATGTCCCGCTCCTCTCACCGTCGCAAATGTCAAGTCTCCGCCATAAACTTGAGTATAGCCACCGACCTCTCCTTTGAGAAACCAAGGATGCCAAGCAGTCTTCACCGGCAGCTTCATCACGTTAATGGAAGACCTGGTTGAAGTCACCGGAACTCTTCCATCTATATCCCCACTGCAAAGGATTATTATTGCAAAGTTTGAAAACATTAGAGGTCCAGGAATTTGTAAGTTTTAAACCCAAAAAAAGAATAAAAACTGCTCCTTTTCTTTACCTGTACACCCAGACCCTGAGTCCGGCTGCCATGAACTCCTTCAGAAGAGGAATGACCGTGGATGGACTATCTTGCCAATTTCCAAGAACGTCGCTGCAAGGTTGCCAGTCAAATTTCAGTCCAGTGACGTTGGCATGGAGGGCCTCCTGAACGTCCGGCCGGTTGAGATAAGCAGAAACATAATTATCACTGCATGGATCAAAAATCGCCTGCGCTCACAACCGGAGCAAATTAGGAACGATCATCAACTGTTGGACGAAAGTCTTCATTCAACAAATCAACAAATAACTCACCAAAGGCTTCTGAGGGCGACTTGTGAGGTTTTCTTGGGTGCATAGAGGAGCATAGATGTTGTAAATGTCGAGGTCTTGGAAGGTCTCTTCAGCCTCATCAAGAGCAGCAGAGCAGAATCTGGACAGGGAGGTCGCATTGGGTGAAAAATCACAGTACTTTTTTATAGTGAATGCCACTTCATCTGATATCAAAGCATGGCTGTGGAAGTAATCAAACATTCCTTCCGTATCTGTTTGGTCGTTGATCACCGCATTCCCAATCTGCAAAATTTCCAGGAAAAAAAGTTCAGGCTGTCACTTCTGTTTCCCTTATCAAAAAATTGAAAATCAAAGAAAAGGGTCATACAATTATTCCTTTGAGGTTTATAATGGTTTTGTTGGCCTTCTTGTTGTGGTTGAGAATGGTGTGTGCAAGCTGAGGAACATAATGTCCGCCGTAGCTCTCACCGGCAATGTAGAATTCCCTGTCTTTATACTCCGGAAACCTCTCCAGCCAGTTTACCAGGAAGACGAAGTTGTCTTCCGCAGTCTGTCTGTCACCACTCTTTTGGTAATCGGACGTCCTATTCGAGTATGAAAACCCGACCCCTGCTGGGGACTCAAGAAACAGGACATTTGCAGCTTAACCAAGAAAATCTAAGTCAATCAAACTGTTAAAAATTGAGAATTGACTTGGAAAAACTGATGAAGAGGAGGATCGGTCTTTCACCTTTGTTCCAAGAAAATCTGTTTCTGTAAAGTGTTTTACCGTCGCTGTTGACACGGAACGGTCCAAGCTCTTCCATTGCTCCATAACCAAGGGATGAACATCCCGGCCCTGTGATTAACAACAAAGTCAAACTGTGATTTTTTTGAAAAAAAAAAGATAATAACTATGGTTATATTTTAATTTGCTTTATGTGCACGGCGAAAAATCTGCTTGAGGAGTGGAATATGGGATTTGAACCTCTGCCTCCGCCACGGAAGGCGGTGACCCACCTGTGGATGGGGAAGGGGTCAAAGGATAGATGCAACTTCAAATTTAAAAAAAAAAAAAAAATGCAACGTCCAAGTTGTGCATATCAATATCATTATAAAAATGAAAAAGGGGTTTAAAGAAAATTATATATCATGATTATAAACCTTATAGCGACGGTTAAAGATACGTAGACAACTTTTCGTGAACTTTTATTATTAACAATTAGTTTAAGCATAACAGGGGTGAATCATGTGAATGATGAAATTTTCCCCAGATTTTTATCGGATATTTTCTATCTCACTGTTTGTTTCTCAAGAAAATGAAAAGGAAAAGCACAGAAAATCAATCTGCATTGTCAAAAAGCAATTGAAAGTTTCAACACCAAAGTTCATATTACCTCCATTGAGCCAGAGAAGGAGAGGGAGAGAGTCGTTAGAGTGTTGAGCTTCGACAAAATAATAAAACATAGCCCTCCCAGCAGATTCATCGACTGTAACATACCCTCCATACTGTGAAAACTCAACCTCTGGTTGTCCAGGCAACTTCACAATTCTGTCTTTCTCCTTCAATCCCTTCTGAGAATGAATCCTGCTCGCATTTACATTGTGAGTTCCCCGGAAAACACCCGAATCGACACTGGAATTACTTCCCTTTCTCTTCTCCCTGTAGAGATGACCAAGAGCCTTAGACTGCTTCTTCCCATGAATTTCAGCTACAAAACATGAAAGAAGAATGACAAACAGGGCAAGAAGAAAACAGGGGTTTTTCTCTTTGCCAAACATTTTTTTTCGAGGAAGTGAATTGGGAAAATAAGTTTGGGATTGTGGGATTTTGGATCCCAAAAGTACTGCCTACTTATACGAAATATGGAATGGAAGAACCATGATAGTAATTTGGGTCAACATATAACAGAAGAGATAATATTAAGAATTTTGCAATATGTAGTCTGGATGATTAGATTGATGAATTGTTGTTAATCATACCAATCATGTTATGCCATGTGAGTTACAATTGGAGAATATTTTGGGTCAACTAATGAAACATTCAATTTCTTTTAGATATTTTGGGCTGTTCTTGGAACGTGGTGGATGTATAAAGAATAGAGTTTAGAAGTTTATGCTTTGTTGAAGTAATGCGTTTGTTTTTGCGGTAGTTCTAGATTTTTTCTGTTTCTTTGACTGTACACTATCAAAATTTTATAATATTAATTAAAATTAATAAAAGTAGATGAGGATAATATCTATTAGTTATCACTTTTAAAAAAAATTAGAATTTAAATTTACATTGCAAATTAAAATCTTAAAATTCAAAAATCTATTTTATTAAATGTTAAAACTTAGATTTGGATACTAATTATATATTTTAATATAATCAATTTTTAAATTTAGATATTAATATTTAATGAGAATTATTTTTAAATTTTGAATTAATTTTTAATGAGTCAATAAAAAGATATCGTTTAAAGTTAAGATTTTAATTTATTTTTTAAAATCAAGACTAATATGTATTTTTTAAAAATATATATAAAATCAATTAATTATAATAAATTTATATTTTTATATAAGATATTGTGTGCAAAAGTTTTGTGGCAAGTATGGTTAAACAAAACCTTAGCATGTGTTTGGCAAGAACAATTTTTTTTTTAAAAAAAAAATTATTTTCCTTCTCCTTTTTTGAAAAATAGTTTTCCTTTCATGTTCATTAGAAAATAATATACTGTTACAATTATGATTGTTTCCGAGTAGAATTAGCCTAAGCTCATGTAATTAGCTTAATAATAATATTGTGGAAATCTTAATTTAACTATTACTATATGATTATCAAAATTCAATCAAATGATACCAAAGGAATCCCAATTGATAATCCCATACCTAGCTGTAAAAGGTTTTTTGATAGAGATATACCAGCTAGAAATTAGTTGGCTAAGAACCCACTAATGGTTAAAACTGTGACTTATATATTTGGTTGTTGCATACAAATGGTTAAGAGGTGATATTCTAGAGATTTTATTTTAGCAAAAAACCATTGCATTTATAGCTGTTACAGCTGTAGCAGTGAATCATCCACTCAAATTAAGGTCTAGAATCAAACAAATCCTTGCAGATATTAAGCACTAATATAGGAATAGTAATTAATTAATTATATTTTGGTGATGAACCAATATTAGCATTCATAAATATGGGACCTAAATCACAAGGGAAATTCTTCTACGTTTCTTTATTGAATGGACTTTGGACTGTTTGATAATGTTAAGGACAATGTCTGTCAAGTGTTTTGATATGGAGGATTTCATTCATAAGAAGATTATACCATAACGATTTAAATAATTAAATGATCATTTTTTTTCGCTGAAAATAAGAAATTTTAAGTTCGAGTCGCATGACATACGGGTAGGGTGAGATAAGAGATAGGAGATGATTGTCTCCTATTATACAACCAAGATAAATAAAAAAAAAAAGAAAAAAAAGAAAAAAAAGAAGATTATGCCCCCACTGTTTTGTTGGTAGAACTTGACCATCATTATTATTGTACAATTGATTATTATGTTATCTTTGATATTAAATTGTACAACAAAAAGTAATTATCCTCTATTTTTGATTTATACTACTATATATTTACAACTTAAAATTCAAATTTAAAGTCTCTTAATCCTACCATTCATTCATTTAGTTCATTAATAATTAATAAAATAACAAATAAATCAAGTGGATCTAAACCATTCCAATTTCGTTGCCCAATTGAAATTGTTTTTTATTTTTGGTAAAATGTGAATTTATTTCCAAAATCTATACAAAGCAGCTCTTTTTAAGGCTGCTACTAATGTCAGTACAAAGAATAAAATAATTTCTAAACTAAAGTATGATCAAATCTTAGCTGTACATAAAGTTTTTAATCCCTATTGAGCTGCAATTTTCCTTAACATAGAAGAAGACCTTTCCTTTACAAACCCCAATACTTTGTCTCGGACATCCATTTGAATCATATCAATTATTGTAGAAGGAGATCTGTATAGCTGTCTATGTATCCTGCTGTTTCTTTCAATCCATATATGATATATTGATGCACACCAAGCTAATTTAAGAAGAGAGCTATACAATGCCTTACGTTTAACTCTCTTACATAACCAATCCAAAGCATCTTGCCAAATGCAGTTTAATGGGATTTCCAGCATAGAAGAAATCTTTTCCCAAATATGAGTAGTGTAGGGACAGGTATAGCCAGCCAAGCAATAAAACTATATTTGGGGACCCAATTGAAATTGTTGAAAAAGATGGGCCAAAGCCTGGTGCACGAGCAATGGTTAGTGCTTGCTCAATCAAATATTTACAAGTTAGAGCTTGAGCTGGATCTTTTTAAACTCAATAAATATTCAACTCAATCTTTTTAAGCTCGATAAACATTCGAGCTCGACTTGAACTCATTGAGTATTTAAGGCAACTTAGGCAAGCCCAGGCTTGAACATTTAGATACTCAACTTGACTCGTTAACATCCCTAACACCCATTTCATCAGCCTAGCCCACATTGTCTAAGATCAATTCAAGTTTCTAAGCTCAAGGGACGTAATTGTTCATAATTAAAGTCCCAGAACCGAATTGCCATTTTTATAAATATAAAGGCACCATAAATGCGAAACTCGCTGCAAAGTTCTCAAAATTGCATGAGGAAGCAGTCAAGCAGATGCCATTTTCTATCAAGAACATGCAGGTACCCTGTGCTGGGAGTTGTGCAGATATTCTCCAACTTTCTACCCATCTCCTCTGCCTTAATTAATCTGCCCTGAAAGAAAGATGCTTCCATGAATCATCTCTAACCTTGACCTAACCCTTGACTAAACAAGCCTGTTTTCTCTAATGTACGCATCCATTAGTATGAGAAACGTTTAATAAATGCCATCTACCTAAAACTACATTTTTTTTTTTAAATATCTTAATCATAGAATGATAAAAGTGTTTTTCTTGCATGTTAAGACTCTTGCTTGCAACAGGAGGCCAGCATCCTTCTTGCTCAAAAAGGCAAAAACGTGTTTCGGGGAAACTAAGCATTAGAAAGAAGAAACATAACATATTGACCCTTGAACTTTTAATGTTTGGTTCATTTCACCCTTGTAGTACTTTTGTTATCATTCAAGCCCGAAAACTATTCCTAGCGGGACAACTATTTTCAGGTTGGACTTTACACAAAAATGTTATTAATGAAATGATATAGAAAAGAATTTTATTAAAAGTATTTTAGTAAATTTATAGGTCAAGCTATATTTGAAAACCACTTTTTTTTGTAAAAATAATTTGGAATGGTTAAATTACTAGAAATTGATATCAAATTAAGCTTTACTGTTTTAGGTACCTTTTAATATTTCTTTAAATTTGTAATTTTTTGTTTTGCTTTTGTAAAGAACAAACATTGTAAAGAAAATGAGCATACTTTGTTATAGTTCTTGGTTTTAGAAAAAGTAAGGAAATACTAACCTTTTGGAAATCATTTTCATTTAAAGAAAAAATCATTTTCAGTTTTTGGCATGACACTAAACAATAGCTTAATTAATGAATGGAATTTACGGATTTGTCTTTTGTTTAACAAAAAAGTTCAAGGATGTTATCAACAAAAATGAAACATTGAGGATGAAATCAGAAAAACAAGTAAACTTTGAGAACTAATGTGAAGGTTTTTCCCAGTAGAAAAGCAAGATAAGCATTAGCTGCTTTACCTAGTGACTGCTACCCACTTGTCTCCTCCCCTGTTTTTGAATTTTCAACAGGACACGCTGCTGGTTTGGAGCAAAAACCTAGTGTTAGCCTTTTATCACTTTAACCTTATATTATAATATTTTTTATTTTTTATTTTATTAAATTTGTAGATTTTAATTTTTTATTTTATATTATGATATTTTTAATTTTTTATCTATTAAAATTAAAAAAATAACCCTACTTATAATATTTTATTAGTTTTATTAACTGACTGTTAATTAGTAAAAACTTATTTTCAGTTAATAAAGTTAACAATCAGGTAACAAAACTATTCTGTTAATCGACTGTACTCTATTAATTGATTGTTAACTAATTGTTAGTCAATAAAAACTTATTTTTAGTTAATAAAATTAAGAATTAACTAACAGAATTAATAATTAATTAATAAAATTAACAAAATATTATAAAATTTTTTTTTTTTAATATTAATAAATGAAAGACTAAAAGATATTGTTTTTTAATATGCAATGAAAAGTTAAAACTTATTATATAAGATAACACGAGCGGCTAGTACTAGACTTTTGCCGCTGGTTTGGTTGGTAGGCTCTTTTTTTTTTTTTTTTGACTTTTCATTTTCCTCCTTTTGTTGAACGCTGTTGATTTCTTGCCGACCAGCAAAAGCAAACATTTTCCCAATTGCCATAAATCCCATCGTTTTGATTTTGACCGGATTCTTACCCATAAAAGTGACCAAAACCCCAAAACAAATTTTATAGCATATCTGTTTTTTTTGGTCAATGGTTCTATTGGTAGAAAGGATATCTCCAAAATCTGTTTCAAACTGGAGAATCATCATCATCATCATCATCGTTCTCATGGCCACCACCACGACAACAAGCCACCGGAAGTTTTATCGGCTTCTTTACAGGCTTTTCGATCCGATGTTTTGAGTTGTTTGAATCAGCTGTTGTTGAATTCCAAGCCTGGATCGGAAATCCTGTCTCTTGAATGGATTCAACATTGTTTTGAGCTTTTTCCATGCATCAACAGGGCATTCGCAAAGCTGGTTGTTGATATAGACTACCCCATGAACAAATGGGAAGCTGCTCTCGTGGATGAGTATCTCAACTACAGTTTGAATCTGCTGGAATTTCTAAATTGTATCAGTTCTTCTCTTTCTCATCTTGGACAGGCCCGGCTATCCCTGAGTTATGCTTTGAGTCTCCTAGAAAATTCGCCTTCCATGGCGGTCAAGCATCTCAAAGTAATCCAGATGAAGAGTTTAAACAAGGACTTGCTTAAGGAGAGGACTAACAGGGGAGATGGGGAGGAACAGTTTTGCTCGGAGGAGGAAAAGGTCATCCATCAAGCTTTGGAGGAAATACAGTGTATTGGATTTTGGGTGTCAGGGGTTGTTTTGGCTAGCTTGTCTGGAGATGCAAAACCGTACTTGGAGATCAAAAAATATGCTGCAAAAGCAGGTATTCCTTCCTTGATTGATCTGGATTTGTGTTTCTCTCGAGTCATGGTGGAGCAAAATGATGAATTGAAGGAGGTTAGGGAGCTGAACATGGCAGCAGCTTCCCTGGAATCGGCCATAGTTGAAAGGAAAAGCAACGATGCAGCTGAGGAGTTGGAGAAGAAAGTGAATGTTTTCGAGAAGCTGATCGATAATTTAGGGAGGGAAGTTGATGATCTCTTCTCTAAGATATTAGCGAGCAGAAATGGACTCCTTGATGGTATTGGAGCACAGAATCAATAGGAACGTCTCATGTCGATAAGAAAAATGTGT
>BPVZ01000002.1:6453055-6476342 GCA_020521535.1 Rubroshorea leprosula | reverse complement strand
TTTTTTTTTTTTTTTTTTTTTTTTCCTTGTAGCATTTTATTGTAAGTCAATTTCTATACCTATTATTATTATTTTTTTATATTTGTTGTACAATGGGAGGCAATTCTCTCACATCTTTTATCTCACCCCATCCGTATGCCATTCTATTCAAACTCAGAATCTTTTGACGAAGAGAAATTACTACTGAATTATTTAGATCATTGATAATCTCTATACCTATTATTATTTTAGGTAGGAATGATAATAATAAAAACAAAATTGAATCATGCCAATTTCCAATCTATCAGCTTCTTGTTCTTGAAGCTGAGAAATTTGGAAACATGATGATACTAAAGATGTGAAAACCAAATTTTGTTGGGAACCAACTTCAATATCAAGCATGATCTCTCTAATTTAATCAACAAAGACTAAAGAGAGTTGCAACACAGCAAGTCTAAGACAGTTATAAAATATGATACAAGACAGAAAAACCTATTCTGCAATGTTCCCCAGACAATTTTCATTTGCTACGGAAAAACTGTGAGGGCTAAGGGCAAACTATTAACCATCACTGGCAAACTTCACCCAAAAAGAAACATCTATACCTGCATTTTGATAACTTCTCTGTTTCTCGATAACTTGGTGCTTTAGCGGAAGTTATAAAAACTACCACACAATACACAACTGCTATTTCCGGTTCTGTTGCTTATATTAGTGATAATGGCAAACAACATGATGCAAAGGATCACAGCAACCGTAAATGCCTCTCTGAGTCATTGGACTGCGTTTCTCTCTCGGCTTCATTTCTCTTGTGATAATGATCAGTTGGCAACCTGGCAGAAGAAGAGTGAATCAGAGAACCAAAAATACTGTTAAAAGATAGACTACCATGGTATAATGAGGGGAAATCAATTTTTTGGGAGACATAAAGTGAAACATCTTACCATTTAGTGCGCATGAGGTAAGGAGAAGTTAAGAATTGTGCAGACACGATAATTAAGCACTCAAATGGGTTCAATCTTTTAAATACGGGGAAGGTAATAAAAGAAAAGAACATAACTTCCGTTTTGATAATTCTACCTTTTACAAGGGCTATACGTAGTCCTTGAACAAGGAGTTCAGAGTTAGGTTGACGGCAGGGGAAATTTTGAAGGCAGCTATTAAGTATCAAAATTATATGGTTTCCATGATCATTTGAAGTCATTTCCAGCTTAAAGTACAAAACTATTTGAAAGAAATAAATTACCCTAAATGCAAGGCGGTGTCTGAGTCTCCCCTTTCAACTGTGTAGTTGCAGGTCACATCAGAGCTAGCAACACCATTGTTTGTGATACAGTTCTTCCTTTCAATAGGATAGTATTCGAGATAAGATGGGACTGAGTGGTTGGTTGATGGAAAGAAACCCCGAAGCTCCTCCACCTGCAAATATTGTATACAGGAAAGTATTATCTTTATTATGGTTGATTCTGTGATGATATAAGAAAGTCAGTTGCAGAAACAGAAATGTTATTTGCCTGTCTGCGCAAAGTCTCATTCTCCAGCATAGCCCGCTGCTCCTGGGAACAGACATTAAAAGAAATTAGTTAGACAAAATTTATAGTTTTCTATCATGTGGCCAGTTATAAATGAACCACATAGCATGAATGTTCATCCCTGCAGCAACTGTCAGATTCTCAGTGCCATTTCACATGCTTCAAGCTCTTGCAACCAAAATCAATATGTTGCAGATTTCTTAGACCTTCCCCGTACTTGTAAGCATAAATGCATAACCAAGTACAACTCCAATACATATTCTTATAATTCTCACTTTGCTTTTCAAAGGATTTACGATTGACATCAGGCGTAACTTGCTCAATAATATGGTTTCTAGATCAAAGAAAGAAATATAAATAGTAATTACGATGCAAAGTACCTGCACTCTTGATTGCTCTAGTTGTTCCATCAGCAATTGTTCCTGAAATGGTAAAGTTTCTGTAAGGCTTCCTTATGTTTGACAAATTGTTAAATTGCACATGCAAGAGCAAATCAAATAGCTTTGATGAATTAGAGAAAATAATTATCTCAAGAACCTTTCTCTCCTTTACTGATAACAACCCCTCATTTAGTTGCTGCTCTAGGAGCTGAAGTTCTTTCAAGCTCAGGCCAGTCAGGTCCTTACCCAACAGCCATCTGTAACAATAAAAGTTAGCTAAAAGAAATATATCTGTGTTGAAAAACCTAATAGTTCAAGCTCTTAAAAGAGGACATACAACTGTTTCTTTTGTAGTTTTGCTAATTCATCCTTCAGATTATCTGTCTCCTTAGAGTCCTGCTTTTGAAATCAAGTTGAGTTGAAACTGTTCAAATAAGTCCATGAATTTACAGGGCAACTTTGTAAAGAAGATAAATGAAGTAGGACACATGAAAAAGAGTAAAGGGTCAAGAAAAACAAGTACTAATGTAATATGTATTGGTCACAGACACTTGAACTAAATAGAAAACTCTCACCCTGTATGACAAACTCCCAATTGACTATAATTTTCCACCAAAAAAATTCATGAATTGTGTCTTGTTCTCACCACACTAATGATTCCTTGCCGTCATAATTCAATCTTACGTTTCCTTTTGGTATCTCTCAGTGATAAGTTTTAGCATTTTCAATCCAAAAAAACAGAGGTGAAGCCTTCAACTAAGAATTGGATCGACAGTATAAAAGGAATCAAAGAAAAACAAAAAAAAAAAAAAGAAAAAAAGGCCAACTTCATACCAATTTTTTTGCTTTCTGATCAACAAAATTCTTGACAGAAAAAGGCCAAGACAATGAAATTGATGGGGAGAGTACGTGGTTTTACCTTTTCTTTTTGTTATTTTTACATTGCTTTGAGATACTTCTTCCCCTTTTCTATTAAAAACTCAATCTTTTTACATGCCTTCTTATATGTCCTTCTTCATATTAACATTTGATGACAGTCAAAGCAACATACAGATGGAGAACATAAAAGGACAAGGGAATGCATTAAAACAGAACATTAAATAAAACAACAAAGAGATGGCAATTCACATTAAGCAATTTTAATATGCCTAAAAGATCGGATTTTGCTTGCATAAGATAAGAACAAATTTCAAATTACCTCTGCCTTGTATTCCATGGTAGGAGACTCTGAAGATCCCTGACATTTGTTGTATCTATTGAGCGTTTTCTTCATTCTACAGAAATGATCAAATCACTGTAAGTCATCATCTTTAGCTCAAAAGACACAGGGACACATTCCCTTGGACCATCGAAATAAAATTCATTAGAAACCTAGTTAACCCACAAAGACAAAGCAGAATATTCAATAATCAGATATAAAGTTGAAATCTTGCAGATCATTCTACTTATGTTTTTCTCAAAAAAAAAAAAAAAAAGGTTATGGTGAAGTTCAGTTTATAGAGTCCAAACAAAATGCACAGCCTTAAGAACAAAAATTCGCCTCCTTTTATCTTACTGGAAACCAAAAGACAGAACATCCACCTTAGAAAATGTCCAAACTCCCAAAATACCATCTCAACAGATATCATCCAGACAGACATGCAGAAATTCCACAAAATACTCAGAATTCCAGTAAAATTCACCAATGGATTGTTGAAAAAATGGGTCAAAGAACGCGAATAACAAACACTAGCCCGACTAACCTCTCTAGTTTTTCTTTTTTCTTCCTTCTTCCTCTAAAAAGATCAATTTAATCATATAACAAAACACCAAAGGCCACAGAAACCCAGTAAAGTCCAAGAGAGACAATCAGTTAATTCCCAATAGATAATCAGAAAGGAAAAGGCACATGCATGATAAGAAAATCCAAAAAATTTTAAAAATTGGAAAAAAAAAAATTCTTTTGCTTACCCAGAGCTACCAAACTCAAAGAGCTTGCCGGTGTTGGAGAAGATGATAACAGCAACCTCAGCATCGCAGAGAATGGCGAGTTCCTTAGCCTTCTTAAGCAACCCAGAACGCCTCTTGGAGAATGTGACTTGCCTACTGTTTGCATTCTCTATTCTCTTTATCTCTATTTTCCCTCTACCCATCGTCTACCCTCAACTCTTAGCCCCAAAACCCAAATTCCCAAATGACAAGAGAAGCCAGAAAAATCTGTTCTTTCAATTCAGTGTTTGAACAAAAACCAATCCTGACCCCCCACCACCCCCCCTTTTTTTATATAAAAACAGAGCTCTTTCCTCTTTCTTTCTCCCCTTTCCTTGTTTGGTTTGGGGAAAAAAACAGAGCTTTATTTGGATTTGTATTGAAAAATAAAAAGAATGAAATGCTAAATTTAGAGATGGGATGATAAAGGAAGCGTTTTGGACTGAAAACGGGAAGTTTGCATGGCTCTGTATTCTATTTAGAGTGTGCTTGCATGATTCTCTTGCCACATTTGGAGTCTTGAGGTGCTTACATGGACCCCACTTTTGTTCTTATTTCACTAATGTGGGTCCCACTTGATATTTTCTAGTTTTTTTTTTATTTTCTTTTTCAAGATTTTTTTTGTGTGGATTAAATATTGTTAATTCTAATTTTTTTAGTGGTTTGTTCTTTTTATATTTTTTTTGTTTTGTTCAATTATTCTTTTTACTAAAAGTATTAAAGGGTGCTGCATATAGTAATGAAACTGCCAAATATGGAGAAGAAGACAGTGGGAAGATTGAATCTTTTTCTTTTTCTGGTTTTTTTAGAGAGGTGCCTGGTGGGTCTTTGTGAAATCCAATTCAAGTGGGTTTTCACCTTTATTTTGGTATTCTTTATTTACTCGGCTAGATTACACAAGGGCTTTTTTTTTTTTCTTTTTTTTTTTTTTTGAAGTTTGAAGTTTACATTACTATTGATATTTTAGTTTGAAAACCTAAAATAGGGTTTAGATTCATATCTTTTGATAAATACAAAGAGATTTTAAAAAAAGAACTAATATTATGCATGAAATTTTATTTGTCATTTTTTTGAGAATTTGATTTTTCATTTTTGTTTGCTAGATTTAGTAGTAGTTCTTTATTGTTACTTGCCAATCCTGGGAAAGTATAATGGTTACCTTGAATTTTTTTTTTTTTTTTAACTTTTTTTTGATCTGCTTGTTTTAGCAGCTTTTTTATTACCTTATTAGGTTGGTGGAGCTGCCAAATATAGAGGTTTACTTAAGGCAGGGCTACCCTTTGTCTAATTTTTGGTGTTTCTGAGGAGATTTTGCTGTGAATTCCCATTTGGATTTCAAAATCTTTCCCCCAATTTAGTGATTTTGAGTAGATATGGTTTAAGAAATACCATATTTAGTTTTTTGTTGGTTTGCTACCTACCACCCTAAATTGACCAGCTTACCATTTTAGAATTTTGTTCTTCAAAATGGCTTTTCTTATCTCTCTAATAAAAACTACTTTTGAGAAAAAGTTTCCCCTAAAAATGTTAAATTTTAGGGCCAAAATTTACCTTAATTGTAGAACTTTATTGGGAAATAGATGGTATTCTGTGATGTTTTTGACCTGTTGTTAATGGATTTGAATTCACTCCAATGCAGGAAGAAGAAAGTTTCATGAATTTTACATCACAAGCAAAAAGATCAAAAACCAACTAAGCTTGAGCAGATAGCCTTTATGATATTAAATTCTTTAGTTGGAGGTAAAAATTTTGACAGAAAACATTATCATCTTCATGTTCTAATAATCATAAATCAGGAACACAATACTTTTTATCAAATTCTCAGATCCAATATAAAAACAATCCCAATCATCACTTAGACTCGAACAAGAACTACATAACACCTGAAAGCAGTATTCAATTGAATGCAAATGCACATCATTGTTTAAAAGAAAAGAAAATGTAAATGCACATCTACTGGTTCAGAGACTTTGGAACATGCATGCCACTCCTAGTAGTACTCAATCCACTAAAATTTTCTAAAATGAATATCTGCCACTCCTAGTGGTACTTAAGCCACTAAAATTTTCTTAAATGAATATGTGATTCTGTTTCTATTTTTTTGTGTTTAAAGCTATCCTAATGTATCAAAGCACAAGAATTCTGATATTGTTACAACAAAAACAGGATCCCTGGTGACTAGTCCTAACTTCACTTCAGGAGTGCCATAATTGTACAACAATTGTTCAAGGTTACAATTTTGAAAGCTTGTGAGAAGTGTAATGGTACAGTACAGTACTCAACTTACTCCATATGAGATATCAGCTCTTGAAGGATGGGTGGGTGCATATCTTCGACTCATCCATCTTTTTGCATACATAAATAAAGTGACAATCAGGATCTTCCAAAACAAAGTCCGGGGGAAGGAAACCCTTTTCAGTTGTGGGAACAGGTTCCAAGTATGATTTCATTGACGAACAACCTGCAGGACTGTTGAAATCTGGTCTTGCTGCAAATGTTTCAAGTAGATCAGAACAAAACCAATGTTTCCTTCTCTTTAATGAGCAATAGAGCTATAACAATTAGAATCTAAACAAAAAAATCAATGGACTGCTGATGAGATTCATATGGCTCTAGTAACAAAGAATTGTAAAAAGCATGGCAATTTAAGATAAATCTTAGATGAAAGTACATGCCACTAATAGAAACAAACAGTTATAAAACATAAATTTGCTAATATGCATAAAGCAAGGTCTAAAACAAAGATGCAGTCTGATAGCCATATAACTTTTAAGATGATCAAAGACTAAATAGAAAGGAAGATACTAATACAGCTAAAAGAAAGGACAACAAAAACTTACGTATGACATACAGCTCAATCTTCCAATTATATACTGGTCGGTTCACATGGGGCATCCTCACCGTTGGGTCACCATAGGTTATCTGTTAACCAGAATTCGGAAAAACATTTATGAACTTTCAGAATAAAGGTAAGTGCAAAGAGAGAGAAATTCATCTTTCAGGATATGGTTACCAACATATATGTCCCGCCAGCTTTAAGAAGCCTAACAAGAATAACCGACAAAAAAGAAGAAGAAAATAATAAGGAAAAAGAATCAGGAAGCAGTTTTGTAAGTTAAGCAAACACATGCATTATGAAGACTGAACTTTTTGACAAGACCAACAATAGGTGATGCATAAAGTAATAGGTTTGAGCATGGAAATTGTAAAAGATTAAGGCTTCTGGCAAATCAAAATAAATTGAAAATAAAAATTCAATCTATAAATGCCAGTAAGTTTGCAACCTGCTCACTTCACCCAGCATTCGAGCGGAACTGATTGGAGCATCAGATCCACACTAAAAATCATAAAGACAATTTAAGAATCAGATGCTGTAAGATGAATGAATTTAAGAACAGGAGTGTTTGGGAAGACATCATACCATCAAAGAATCAAGAGTTCCTATATCAAATTTCAGTGGCCCATCAGAACAGATTCAGCAACAACAAGAATGACTTGTTAATTGAAGAACTTGATTAAGATGGAAATTAGCAACTTTGGATGAGGTGTTGGAAACAAAGGGGCAACATACCTTTATCAATGATGCTGTCGAAAGACTCATCTGGAAAACAACTCATATCCCTAACATCCATTTGCATATCTATTTAGGTTTGTTAGGAAGCAGCAGAAAAAATAATAATAATTCAGAGGAAGAAAGATGGGGAAATAAAACAGAACAAAAACAAGGCAAACAAAGCTTTTTGAGACCAAAAAAAAAAAAAAGAAGAAGAAAATAGAAAGAGATAAAATGCGACCAAGTTCTCTTTGCAGGATACATTTCAATTGAGGAACAAGCTCATATTTTCTTCTCATCACCTCAATAGCCACTGAGGAGATGTCAATGTTCATCACATCTTCATATCCATCCTCGATCATATCCTCTGACATAACTGCAAGCATGAACATTAAAAACCAGCAGTCACAAATTTTAGGCCACCATATTTAAAGCAATCATATAGAAATGCAAGGAAAAAAACCTAGATCTTTTTCCTTAACTAAATTTGTCTGCTAGAGGCATGCTATGATATTGAAATCCCATTCTTCACAATTGACTATAGAAATATACAGCATGCCAAAACAAATAAAATTGAACTCTTTGAGTCCCTATTGAGTTCAATTCGCTAACTTCGTCCCATACTCCTGAACAGTGAAACAGAGAAAATTCATGAACAATTTCACCATTCAATCTTAATCAAAATATTATATGGTGTACTAATACTTAAACATACTAACACTAAGCAAAGAGAGACGTCAAACAAGATAGAACTCTCTTATTCAAAATGCCATTCCTCATCTCTCTGATACACTTCCTGGGTAATCAAACAAGATCAATCACCATTCTCGTTTTTGCACAGCAGTGAAAATGAAAACCAATCCAAAAAAGAAAAATTAACAAAATTTCTCTCATTTCAGGTTCTTAACAAATTCAATTCTATACCTTTTCTATCTCACTTTAACAACAGCAACAAGCAGACCAAACGTTAACAGTCTAACAAAATACAATCCAAACCAATCCAAAGAACAAAAAAGGATTCATTTTGTACACATGCATACAATTTTATTCTTGTAGCAGCATAATTTGATGCTTTACACTGTATACACAGTTTTCCGGATAAATAAATTTGCATTTTATCCCAAAAAAAAAAGAGAGAACAAAACAAAAAGAAAGAATAATAATATAGACATAAAGAAAAGAGGGGGGGTAAGGCGAAGTTTAGGATTTAATTACGAGCATTTCCACAGCCGACCATGAGCACACGAGCAGAGGTGGGAACATACTTGCGAACAAAGGGGCGGAGAGAGGAGTAACGTTGGTACCAGTCGAAGGCGCCACCTTGCTCCGCCACGTACCTGGCGTCCCAGTAGAGTGCATCGCCGTAGTTGTAAGTGTTGCAGCTAGACACATCTCTGAACATCTTCTCCTTCTCCTCTCTCTTCTTCCCCTCTCCGATCTTTTTGCAGGTTTGGTAAAGGAACTGAAGAAGAAACATGATGCGGCTGTTAATGGGCTCTGTTCTGGTTGGCTGGAAAGTTGTTGGACTTTGGGGTTTGGTGAGGCCCGATGTGGCTTATTTCAAGTGGCAAAACCCCTTTCTTTAAGCCCTTTAACTTTCACACTTTTTCCTTCTTACACCTCAGCACTCCAAGAATTACTCTGTTTGGTTCACTTAATCTCCACTCGTGTTTGACATTTAAGCCCGAATTAGTTTTTTTTTTTTTCTTTTTAAGTCTAAAACTTGAAATTTAAATTGCCATATAGGCTCAACTTTGCAAGTCATAGCATTTGTTTTAGTTATCTTTATTCTTTTATTTTTAATTTAGAACCAATTAGAATTCCCTAAAGTTTTTTAAAGTATTTAGAGAAAAAATGATTCTTTCATTTTCAATGTTCAACCTTTGTCTCATTTGTATGGGCTTTTTATCAATTTCCTTTTTCTCTCTTCATCCCTTACCCTCTTCCGCCTCTTTTACCTTTTGATTTTGTCTAATTTGCATAACTTTTTATCAAATTCCTTTTTCTCTCTTCATCCCTTACCCTCTTTTGCCTCTTTTTCCTTTTTGATTTAGGTATTTCCTTCTTTCCCTTTTGGTATTTTTCTTTTTCTCTATGCAAGTTTCCATCCTCTTTTGTTTCCTTTTTCTTTCTTTCATTTTCACTCCTTCATCTTTCCCTTTCTTACCTAACCTTATCTTTCCTTTCTCTTCCTCCCCCTTGTTTTTCTCCTTCATTTCCATATCATCTCTTTCAAGTTAGCTTTGATTTTTAGTAGCATTGATGATCATGGAGATGATGCTTATTCATTCTCAAGAGTTGACTGAAAGGTATTCATTACTACGTTGGAATGTTTGACCAAGGCACCATATGTGAATGGCAGAAATAGTGCCTTTAAAGGTTGTCATTTGATATGTTCACTATTTTTCTTTAATTTTAAATGAATTTTGAAGTGATTTACTCTTGTTTTTTTAATATTCATTAATACTTAAATGTTAAAAGTGTGTAATATACAGTTGTGAACCTTTATTTATAAATGTCATATGACTTTATTTATCTTCATAAATGCCATGTGGCTTATGTTTGATAAATAAAAATATATTTTTGTTAAAAAAAATTATTTACTTAGGTTAGATTCCATTTGATTAATGGACTTGTCAAAGGCATCAATTACATTTCGAAGGGATAAAATTAACCCCCAGAACTAAAGAGTACAAGGAAAAATTGATCAAAATTTAAAACTAAAGGGGTATTTAATTGATTTAACCACTAAAAACACATTAAGGATTTTAAATACGGATTTACACGTGTCACCATAATATTGGCCATTTGACATATTAAATTACGATACTCACTTAGTAACGTCAAAATCACAAGTGCTATTTCCAATTTTGCACTTCTGAATTCTCAAGGTACAACCCAAAACAGCACTGAATCCAGGTACAAAAAAGTAAACGACCGCACAATATAAAAACCGCTTGTGTTCGCGTCGTTGGATCATAAATAAAAAATGGAAAAATAATCCATCCATCGCTAAGAGAGAAAGAAAGAGAGCCAAAAATTCTGAGAAAAAAAAAAAAAAAAAAACGTTCGAAGGTTCTGTTTTTTGAGATTTCTCTCTTCGATCTCAGGGCTCTCTCCCTTTGATCGAACCCTAATTCTCCAAATTCGCAATAATCTTTTTCCTGAATCAGATCACTCTGTGAAGCTTTTATCTGTATATGAATTCATCGTCATCACTGATAAATTTCCGATCTCTGATTTCACTTTGTGTTCTGAAGGTAACGATTATTTGATACGTGTAGAAGGAGAAGGTATCTGATTCCATGGCGTGTGTGAAAGGGGTGAATAGATCGGCTTCGGTGGCTCTGGCGCCGGACGCTCCTTACTTGGCGGCGGGGACCATGGCTGGAGCAGTGGATCTGTCCTTTAGCTCCTCCGCGAACCTTGAGATCTTCAAGCTTGATTTCCAGAGTGACGATCGTGAGCTTCCCATCGTAGGTGGGTCCCCGAGCTCAGAGCGATTCAACAGGCTTGCTTGGGGCAAGAACGGATCTGGTTCTGAGGACTTTGCGCTTGGACTCATTGCTGGTGGCCTTGTTGACGGCAACGTTGATATCTGGAATCCACTCGCGCTGATCCGGTAATTGAGCTTTTTGTGCATTCATCTATAATGTGTGCACATACACTTGCCTTTGATTTGCTGATTGCTGTTGCTGAATTAGACTGAATTGAAAACGGGGCAAAAGAAGTATATTGTTAAGGATATGTTTTTAGGAAAACCTCATCAATTTGCTAAATTTTATTCGTTTTATTGTTTGGTGCTAAACAGAACTCTAATTTGGAAAATGAGAGTATATATATATATATATATATATATATATTGTATTGGAGTGAATTGCTTATATCTCAGGAGTTTTAAGTGCTCTAGGGGATTTCGAGTGTTTATGGGTGTTGGGAAAGATCATGATTGTTTACCGGGGATTATGCTGGACTGTGAACCCTTGCACATTGAGATGTTTTATATGGATAGCCTTTCAATTTGTAAGTTTGTGTGTAGTGTCATTTCTTGAGATATAGGAGAAATGGAGGATTATTGAGATATGAATATTTGTCTGTCTTTTGCCAGATAATTGTTTGCAATTTTTTGGGAATTTATTTATCACACATTTTCTTTGAAGGTTTTGTCAGGCATTCTTTTAGGTGTTTGTATCTAAATGAAATGAACCCATGGGGAACACTATATTCTTTGCAATGTTGTTGATGAAAATTTTATGTTATCTTGTTCACTAGTGTAGACCCCAATTGATTTAGTCATAATTTTTTCCCCAGATCTGAGCCCAGTGAAGGAGCTGTTGTTGGACATCTTTCAAGGCACAAAGGGCCTGTAAGCTCCCTTTCCTGTGATGCTTATACAGTTGCCTGTAGCTACGTGTTACATTGCTTATGAGGAATTGATGATTGCATGGTTGTGTTTTTTCCTCCTTGTTTCAGGTTCGTGGTCTTGAGTTCAATGCTATTGCTCCAAACTTACTAGCAACTGGGGCTGATGATGGTGAAATCTGCATTTGGGACTTGGCAGCGCCTGCAGAACCGTCACATTTTCCACCTCTGAAGGTATGCAGTAAAGACTTGTAGCTTTGTCCTCATGCTTCCATCTATCTGCCTACCCCCATAAATGATTTTAAGCATGCATCTGACAACTCAATTCCTATCTGTTTTATACTTATGAACTTCTGGTTACTTAATGATTTTGATGATGTGGACTGTACTGTAAAAAGAGGCTTCTCAAACCACTTTCTCTCACTTAATACTTGTGAATCCATAGGAGATTGATAGTATGGGCATGGAACACCAACACATGATGCCTTTTGTGGCAATGAGTTTGCTTAGATGATTGTAAGGGCTCAATTTCCTTGAATCACAATATTCATATTGGTAGAACCAAGGCTATGATTTTTAACAGCTGATTCTAGATTTGAAGTTTGTATTTTTTCTTCTGCAATGCAACATCTAAATGTTACCTAATAACCAATTAAAAACTGTAACTCTCTGGATTTAATGCATTAGATAAAAGTAGATTGTGCTCCATTTTTGTTCCTTGTTATATTTTGAAGTTTTGGAATGAAAAGAATGGATGATATCTATAAATGCCTCCTACTGATATTGCCGATGGTATCTTAAATCTTCAGGGCCTTTAATGTAGTTGATGTTCAAAATTTGGAGGAGATATCTTTAACCTGATCATTAATTGTGAATAAATCTTGAGAATCCATCTTTTATATGATTTATGTTGGATATTTATGCTTAATTGATTTTTTTTTCCTGATACTTAATTCATTCCAATTCATTTAATATTGATCTCTTTCTCTCTTTATTCTCTGTTTTTATGCTTAAGTAAATCTATTGGGGCACCTAATCCAGTTTTTGTGGTCTGCATGCAGGGTAGTGGTTCTGCTGCTCAAGGTGAAATTTCTTTTGTTTCTTGGAATAGCAAGGTTCAACATATATTAGCATCCACTTCATATAACGGAACAACTGGTGAGAAAATAACTGCACTGATTATTGGATTTTTTTTTGCTGTATCTGAGAGTGCTAATAATATTCATATTATGTATTCTCATCTTTCCAGTGGTTTGGGACTTGAAGAAGCAAAAACCCGTCATAAGGTAGATTTCTTGCTTGAGTTATAATTTATAATACCTGTACATCTATTATATAAGCTGACATTATATCTATGAATCAACAGTTTTACAGATTCCATTAGAAGACGCTGCTCTGTCTTGCAGTGGAATCCAGATGTAGCGACTCAGCTTGTTGTTGCATCAGATGATGATGGTTCACCTTCTCTGAGGGTAATGATCTCAAAGATGATATTTACTTCTTCTAAGGTTTTTTTTTTTTCTTTTTTAAATTGTGGTGTTTTTTGGTGAGCAGCTTTGGGATATGCGGAATGTAATGTCACCAGTAAAAGAGTTTGTGGGCCACACTAAAGGTAATCATGGCAAAGAGATACTATACTGTAGAACTTACTGGTTTTGGTTAATGTTTACTTAACTCCTTTCATGAGAATGGATATTTAGGTAAAAAAAAGAAAATAGAAAAAAGGACTGTTAACTATTTGGCCATTTTTATCGAATTTTGATGCATTGTTTTTCCAAGACATTTTCCTTAGCTACTTTAGCAGTTATTTCTTCAAGGCATATTATCCTAAAATTTCTATTCATTATTATTTCAAGGTCTTTTTTCATATGTTTGATCATGTCCATTGCTCCAGGTGTAATTGCAATGTCATGGTGTCCCATAGACAGCTCCTATTTGATTACCTGTGCAAAAGATAATCGTACCATTTGCTGGGACACGGTTACTGGAGAGGTAGGCAACTGAGTTAATGCACTTTTACCTTCCTTCTAGTAGCCTGGGTTTTCTTTGTGGTGAATATATTTTAGGTTATGATTTTTTTTTTTGGGTACAGATTGCTTGTGAATTGCCAGCTGGTACCAACTGGAACTTTGATGTACACTGGTATCCGAAAATACCTGGTGTTATATCAGCATCTTCCTTTGATGGAAAAATTGGAGTTTACAATATTGAGGTGTGTGGTTATTGTATTTAATTAATGAATTTTTTTTTTTTTTTTGACTTTTGGCCACTTTTGGCAAGTGTTCTAAAAGCAAATTAGACACTCCTTTGAGAGGCAAATAGTGAAACTTTTGAGTTAATGATTACTCCCTCTGCTCGATACATAACATTTGTTTCCCCTCCTTGCAACCTCCTACTCCACTGACATACATAAAAACCTTACCTCATTTGTCCATATTTGACATTTTCTCATCAGACATTAATTCTTTTGGGTATTTTCATCTACTTTTGTAGGGTTGCAGCCGGTATGGTGTAACAGAGAGTGATTTTGGTGCAGGTAATATATTTTGCAGTTAATGTTGGTTACTTCCCATATTTTTACATATTTTTTCATTTTTATTTCGTTGTTCTGCTTTATTATATATTGGTGTTGCTTATAGAATTTGTGAAAATCATAAATTAATTAGTCCTTAACACACTCTGGCAATATAAGGTGCAAAACATTAGAGACCTAGGGATTTATTTTGGAAACAATGGAAATGCTTTATTTGCACCTTTTCTGTTTTATGCTTTTGTTATCATCAATTAGAATCAAGAATTTGAGAGTCCTTTTTATTATACATGTTGCTCTCTCTCTGCAGTGCCTTTGAGAGCTCCAAAATGGTATAAACGTCCTGTTGGGACATCTTTTGGTTTTGGGGGTAAACTTGTCTCTTTTCATCCTCGGCCATCTGCTGGTTCAGAGGTAAAGAGTCTCATAAATCCCTTTCTTTCTTTCTTTCTTTCTTTCTCTCTTGTTCTTTTCTTTTCTTTTTTTTCTTTTTTTTCTTTTTTTCGGCCAGCCTTTTTCAACTCTGGGTTCTTGTTGACCTACATGATATCTCCAGGTTCTTGTGCATAATTTGGTTACTGAAGAAAGTTTGGTTAGCCGCTCATCTGAATTGGAGGCTGCAATACAGAATGGGGAGAGGCCTTCAATAAGGGTTTTATGTGAGAAAAAATCTAAGGAGTCTGAGTATGTTTTCTGATCTAAGAAATAGAAGTCATTAATCTATTGCTTCTGTATCAAAAGATTGGTTAACAACTAATGCTTTTATTGGTCTGACTGGGATGTATGAACAGATCTGAAGATGACCGGGAAACTTGGGGCTTCTTGAAGGTAATGTTTGAAGATGATGGTACAGCTAGGACAAAATTGCTCATGCATCTTGGTTTTAGTTTACCTACAGAAGAAAAAGACACCACTGCAGAAGACCTCTCTCAGGGAGTAAATGGTGTTATACTTGGGGATAAAGTGGAAGATAAAGTTGAATATGATGCACAGAAAGAAGATACCATCTTTGCTGCTGATAATGGGGAAGATTTCTTTAACAATCTTCCAAGTCCCAAAGCTGATACACCTGTGTCAGCTTCTGCTAATAACTTTACTGTTGAGAGTTCTACTGCAAATGATCAAGTGCATGAAGAACCAGAAGAACTGGAAGATGGTGCTGATCCATCATTCGATGATGCTGTTCAACGTGCTTTGGTTGTTGGAGACTACAAGGGAGCTGTTGCTCTTTGTGTATCAGCAAATAAAATGGCTGATGCTTTAGTTATTGCTCATGTTGGTGGCACTTCCTTGTGGGAGAGCACACGTGATCGGTATCTCAAGATGAGCCACTCACCTTACCTGAAGGTAAATTAAATTTTAATAAACAACAAAGTTTATCTTATACCTTAATAAACTGGATGGGTGGATATGATTTTTATTTTTTCATTCATTGACGCTTACTATTATTATTAATTGGTAGCTTGGGGGGTATTTCTATTTTACTAACGTTATTATGTTTCCAGATTGTCTCTGCAATGGTGAACAATGATCTCATGAGCCTTGTAAACACTAGACCTTTGAAATTCTGGAAGGAAACTCTTGCTCTCCTCTGTACAGTAAGTTTCTATCTTAGAAAATTTAGATATGTTTTACTGTTATTACAAACTTATTCTCATCATTGGTGAGCAGTTTGCACAAAAAGAGGAATGGACTGTGCTGTGTGACACACTAGCTTCAAAACTAATGGGTGCTGGTAATACTCTGGCAGCAACTCTTTGTTATATATGTGCGGGTAATATTGATAAGACAGTGGAGATTTGGTCAAGGAGCTTGGCAAATGAACATGAGGGAAAATCTTATGTTGATCTTCTTCAGGTGAGTTGCTACTTCCAGAAGATGCATTCATACCTAAGTTGTCTGGCTAGAAAACTGACCAAAGATCTTTCATTTGTAGGATCTGATGGAAAAGACTATTGTCCTTGCTTTGGCAAGTGGGCAGAAACGATTCAGTGTGCCTCTCTGCAAGCTTGTTGAGAAATATGCTGAAATTTTGGCTAGTCAAGGGCTTCTCAGTACAGCTTTGGAGTACTTGAAACTCCTGGGATCTGATGAATTGTCACCTGAACTTGTGATCTTAAAAGATCGTATCACTCTGTCTACAGAACCTGGTATATGCTTTAGTGATGCCTAACAATCATTGTACCTGTGAACTGGCCATGTGAGCTATTAGTGCTCATTTATGGATTATGGTCACATATGTTAATTGAGAAAAGCCTGTAATGTCTTGTGCCTGCTAAATTTATTCTTCTATTATTGCAGAGAAAGAAACTAAATCCAATGCTTTCGACAACTCTCAACTACATGGTGGATCAGTCTTTCAGCCTTCACAGCAAATTTATCCGGTGCTTTATCTTCTAATTTTGTTTTAATTGATCTGTCTGTGGTTCAATTCTCTTTTATAATCCGTTGGTTTACTGTGAATAACTTTATTGGTTTATTTTTATCTTATTCCTTAGGATTCAGCTTCATCACAAGTTCAACGAAGCATTCCTACTCCTTATGATGATAACTATCAGCAACAATTTTCTCCCTATGTGGGAGGATATGCTCCTCCTGCTACTTATCAACCTCAGGCACCACCTGCTAATATTTTTGTCCCATCACAGGCTCCTAATGTCACACAGGTATTTTGTATCTTACTATCTTTCAAGCTCGGTGAACTGGATTAGTTTAAATACTAGAAAAGTGGTAAGAGATGGTGGTTTTAAACTTGGTTCTGGAAAACTAGAATGTGGAACCTGAAACAATCCATAACACCATCCTACATTTGTGCTCAAAATTACGCATGAAAACAAAGATTTTGGGTGGTTTAGGAAATTGAAAGCCACTGGGAAAAAAAAAAAAAAATTTGATACTCTGCTTTCCTATAGTATATAATATTGGTCCAAACAGATCCAAGGATGATCATTTCTACAAACTTTTGTGTTGCTCTCAAGTCTAGCTTGACCTTCGGATTCTTGTTATCTGCACCATGTTTTCTCCTATATATAACTAATAATTTGCTTCCTGAAGGCATGGCATTTGTTTAATTTGCTCTAGTTATTACAGGCTAATGAGTGTCAATAATTTTTTATTCTGACTAGAGGTTTTTTCTTTTTTCACCCCTTCCTTCCAGGCAAATTTTGCTCCTCCTCCTGCCACCACTCAGCCTGCAATGAGACCTTTTGTCCCTTCCAATCCTCCTGCTCTAAGAAATGCAGACCAATATCAGCAGCCACCCACATTGGGTTCTCAGCTATATCCTGTCTGTACAGCTACTTCACTTTCATTTTGATGTTCTAGACTTGTTTCTTAGGCAGGTATTCTAAATGATTTGCTGTCTCAATGTTTCAGGCTTCTGCAAACCCTACTTATCCTGTTCAACCAGGACCTGCTGCACATAGCCCTGCCCCTCCACTAGGGGGCTTGGTTCCTGGCTTAAAAATGCCACCTGCTGTAGCGCCCAACCCAACATCTACTGGTTTTATGCCAATGCCCCATTCAGCTGTTGTTCAAGGCCCTGGAATGGGTACAACTCAACCACCCAGCCCTGCACAGCAGCCATTGGTACAACCAGCTGTGGCACCTGTAGCTCCACCACCAACTGTGCAGACTGTTGATACTTCAAATGCACCCGGTAAATCCAAGTTTCTTAGTTGATTTTTTTATGTGTTCCAACATTTTAAAAACCAAATCTCATTCACTTTCCAAAATGCTGGTTTTTGATTAAAAAAAAATGATGTGATAAATTCTTTTGAACTGAGTTCTGCTTCTTCTTTTCAGCACACTATAGACCTGTAATCACAACTTTGAGTAGGCTTTTCAATGAGACATCGGAAGCACTGGGAGGCTCACGTGCAAATCCAGCTAAGAAGCGGGAAATAGAGGACAATTCAAGGAAAATAGGTGCCTTGTTTGCCAAACTCAACGGTAATGACTTATCACCCACTGCTTCTGATAAGCTTATTCAGCTCTGCCGGGCTTTGGATGGTAATGATTTCAGCTCAGCTCTACAAATCCAGGTATAGTTTTGGAAATAAAGTATATACATTTCTCTCTCCATGCAATTGTTGGCAATTGAAAATTTTTTTCATCTTTTTATCCCTTGTTTCCTGAGACAGGTAAATCTCACCACTACTGACTGGGATGAGTGCAACTTTTGGCTAGCTACACTCAAACGAATGATTAAGACAAGGCAGAATGTGAGATAAGAAAAAGCTAAAAACATCCACAAGTATGTCATCTCCAGCTAGCAGGTTTTCATTTGTGTAGTAATACACTTGAGGCTTGGATCAGTCGTTGGACATTCACAGGAATGGTTTCTATTGATTGCATACTTCAGGGTTTTGGTTCTTTGGTATTCTACTTCCCTCCCACAAGATATTGACTTGGCTTTCGCAGTAATTCTCTTTTTGAGAAGCATCAGTTAGGGGGAGATAGTTTTGGGACAAGTTTACGGTTTGTGGTTTTGTATTTTTTGTAGTCTTATCAAGAAATTAGAGTCGGTTCTTTTTTAGTTCATAAATTCTTCACCCTTAATTTTTTGGCTGAATGCCATATTAGTGAGCCTTTTGTTTTATAAGTACCTTGTCCAATTTCTGCATGGCCATTAGCTGTATAACCCACATCCCTTGCACTTATTACCAAATTAAAAACACGGTTTTATTCATGCTTGTGTTTCCATTGAGAATGTCTGTGCAGGCGTTGCTCTAATGCCACCAGTTCTGTAAAGGTCAACTCAACAATCTCATGCTGTTATCCTAGATTGTAGGTAAGCCTGTTATCTTGGAATTCGGCGGTCGAGTTTTTCGAATTTGCAATATTGCTACCATGTGAATGTAAATGTAACACACCAGCTGAGATGGTGAGAGGAGGTTAAAAAAGGGGGTTGAAGTGGACCTAAATAGAAAGCGTAAAATCTAAGTTAAAACCTCAATTTGATCCTTTTATTTTGATAAAAAAATTTCTTTTTAGTTCTTTTACTTAAAAAAAGTTTTCTTTTGTTCTTAAAGTTTGAAATTCAGTTTATTTGTAGTTATTTCGTTAAATTTTAACATTAGATTGTGAAAATTTCAAAGTAAAGAAATAAAAAAAAGATTTTTTTTTTCAAAATAAAAAAATCAAATTGAGGTTATTTTAGTCATTTTTTGTTTTTTTTTTTTTTTTGAACATATTTGCAAGGGGCGGGTTTCGAACCTAGCCCGGGGAGGGGGGAATGCACCGGGGTAGCTATTGCCACTAGGCCTCAAGGGCCAGGTGCCATTTTTTGTCTTTTTACTTTAAATTTTTATTATTTAATGTATCACATATGTAAAATTTAATAGAAGAACTAAAAAGGGTTAGATTTCAAATTGTAGATCAAATTTCAAACTTTAGATATTAAAAAGGAATTTTTTTAAGTGGAAGGATTAAAAATAAATTTTTTTATCAAAATAGAAAGATTAAAATGAGGAGTTAACCTTAAAATCTATCATTCTTTTTAGACTTTTTCGCAGAGGAGCAAATTAGTAAGTATTTACACCATAAATTGCAAAATTTTAAATTAATGCCACGTGTAAAATTTTTATTGACTGGAGGAGTTTGAGCGATGTCAGATTCGGATTCTGGGCTTCATGACAGATCAGCACATGTGTTGGCAATATATGAGAGGTAAAGATAATGTTTTATGGAGTAATTATCTTCTTGAAACATAAGAGATAATGGCAACTGAAAAATAGGAGAGGATCACAATTAAAAAGGGGATTTTATCTGATAAAGCACAAGTAGCGAAATCTGAAAGGAAATTAGACTAGGTCAAAAGGTGAGGTATCCCACTACTCCAACAAACTATCCATGGTTGAGTAACTGCCGGCACAAGAAGAACAAAAAGGGAACTTTGGCAAGAGGAACAGACGGCCAGCTCTACTCAAACAACTGCAACTTTTCATACTTGGATTTTCTCTGCACATGCTTCCAGATTTCGATTTTTCAGCACAGATTTCGTATTTCAGCACAGATTTCATTAGAATTAGGTTGTTTTTCCTCATTCCAGTAGACAAATTTATTCCTATATTCAGTTAAAACAATTTTCTTTCATGCAATGAACTTCAATCCTTCAAGTTTATGCAAGGTATTGTTTTCTTTTCATTTGTAATTAATTTAATGTTTATGTTAAGTAGCATTGCTTCAATGATTACTTATGTGGCCTTCAAGCTTCTTTCCAATTTCAAGTTTCTTCAATTTATTCACTGTTCACGTTATTTATTCACTGTTCACGTTTAATTTCAGTGCTAATTTAGGAGTAAATTTCCAGTTCTGCAGCAATTTAATTTCTGAATCTGTCAATAGATTGCATTTTAATTTTATCATAAGCATGTTTAATTTAGTTTAAGTACATTTATTTCTTGCAAATTTACTTTAAATTGCAGGTAATTTAGAGTAATTAGGATCTGTTAATTTTAAGTCACGGTAGTGTTTTAAGTCCTTGGAGTTGTCCAAGGCAGATTTCGTAACCCATTCTACAAGAAGGTATCCCTCCCTCGTGCAAATCATCTGAAGGCGCAATTTCAATTTTAATTCAACGTTCTTCCCGCCATCTATGAAGAGGTCGACCGTGAGGAAGGAGAGGGTCGTTGGGAAAGTCCTCCTTTCTTACTTTCAACAAAGTAAGTGGCATACCCGCAACTAGATTTTACACGTGCGATGTCACTAGAGGATTTTTGAGGAAACAGTAAAAGAAGCAAATAAAGATTACTCCCGAATGAAGATGTTGAGTATATAGCTAAGCTAATAGCTAAGTACCCTTACCGTGATGGAAGATCTTGTGTAGAAAATTGAAGATGTTGAGTATATAGCTAAGCTCATAGCTAAGTACCCTTTCCGTGATGGAAGATATCTTGTGTAGAAAATTGAAGATCTTGTTTGTGACATAACCGAATGAAGTGAAAGAAAGTGATAAATAGACTCTCTGTTACTGTGTAATTTCAAATCTTTTAAAAAAATCAATTAGAGTCTAGTATTTCTAATGTCATATTGATATTTTATTTTACCAATTGACTTAAATTTTTTTTTTTTTTTTGGCTACAACTATTATTACTCATAAAAATTAATGTGTAGATCCAGTGAAGGCTTAGCAGAAATTTTTCATATACCTCTTTTTTTTTAAAATTTATAAGTGGTGATATAAAAATAATTTTTTGTACTATTTTTTAATATAATTTTTATATATGATTAAATGAATAAATATATTTAATATCATAAATTTTAAATAAATTTAAAAAAATTAATTATTTAAATAATACGTAAAATAATATAAAAATTTTTTTTTTAATTATTATTTTTATTAAGGTAAACCTAGTACGAAAAATTATTATACATGTTGGATTAATCCGCCTTCCAATACCCGAAAAATAAGGACAGGTAACCGTCTGCTCAAAGAGGAAAGAAAATCAAAAAAATCAGAAGGACGAAATCCCTAAACATTCTGGCCAGAAATTTTTTAGGAACGCGCCCAAAGCCGCGTACTCTTCAAACGCCCTTTCATCAATTTTGCATCGCGTGAATTGAGGGAAGAACAGCCAACAACCTGTCGACATGACAAACGCCGTGGTCAACGGTCCCGACACCACCCACGGAAATCGCAACTTTCCGGCTATCGCCTTCTTCAACGCGATCTCCAACGTTAAACAGAATCCATGAATCAAGAAGAACCACGTGATTTCCCAATTAGGCCTCAATCGCCCCAGGTAATAGAAGATGAGCTCGTGCATTACCGCCGATACCAGAAAAGTGGAGAATACGGCCGGAAGAGGAGCCCACTTCCGGCCGATGATTTTTGAGGCGATTTTGAGGGTGGGTTCGTAGACGGTGGGGCGGAGGATGCTGGTGACCATCAGATTCCATCTTTTTCCCCAGAAATCTTGTAAGGAAGTTGCGAGGTATGGCTCATTGAACTGTGGCTCAAGCTCCAGTCCTAACAGGGCTCGGACCAGGGTTGCACTTATGGCTAGGATGAGTTCAAGCAAAAAATAGATGTGGAAAGCATATAGAAGGAGGATCAATTTTGGATGCATATATTCACTGTAATCATATATGCGCACCAAAATGGCCAAAAGAATGCCCTTTAATGCATAATTTAAAGGACCTTCCTTGTTTAGATTTTGGCCATTTTGATTGGATTTTTTTCTGCCATCTCCATTTGGTTGTGATTTAGGAGATGGGTTTTGTTGGACCTTGATGGGAAAGCATGAAACAGCTATAAAAAGAGGGAAAGAGAGGTATGAGGTTAAAGGTCCTTTTCCAAAAGCAAAGAGCAAGAGCTTGAAGTTTGCAAGCCAGGCAATGAAGAAGCCTGTAACACCACCAAGGTGTGGAGAGGAGAGATTAAGAGGGAGGAAAAGGAAGAGACAAATGATAGGGAGGAAACATATGAGTCTTTTGGTACCCTGGGGTACCTTCCTGCCAATGGCATAGCAATAGCATAGGGATGCAATTACCGATAGCCATACCTTCATGAAGCTGAGGGTCTCTCTCTCCATTTCTCTCTTGGCAGTTAATCAGGGTTCAGCCTTCGAACAGGGATTCCTTTGCTGAGAGATCAGATCTATCTAGGGTTCAAGATGAAAAAGGAAACATTACTGCAACTCCCTATAAAGAAATGAGGCCCTTTTTTTCTCTTTTGAGTCGAGAGTCAATGAAAAGGGCTAGCTTATTTATTTCCTAGCAATAATAATATTTATGAAAATGGAGTGGTGTTACTATTAAGCTCAACAAATCCTGGATGAAAATAATGGCTGATGGAAATGTCTCAATCTAAAATAGCATTAGGCACCACCACAACCCATTCAATGGGGCTTGCCTTTCTCCACTTAGGTAAAGTCAACTTAATGGGAATTAAGCTAAGCAATTAGCATCCTAAGTTAAGGTCAAATCATGGTAGATATTTTTTTCCAAGTTTTAATGAAGTCAATAAATACACTAACGT
>BPVZ01000002.1:6412384-6424184 GCA_020521535.1 Rubroshorea leprosula | reverse complement strand
ATTGTTGAGGTGGTTTATCATTTATGGTGAGGTTGAGGTATTTGCATTTGGTGCCAAATGCCAATGTTTTAAAATTTACATTTAGTGTATTTTACTAGTGACACATTAAAAGGAGGTGATTAATTTATTTATTAAGTTTAATTTTTAACATAATATTCAAGTTTTTATAAATTTTGCTTTGTTAATAATTACTCTATCTTTAAAAATAACACATCTTAACTTATCAACTACTCTTTTTTTTTTTTTTTGAGAAAACTTATCAACTACTCTTAATAAAGGTAAATATAAAATTTTAATTAATAATAAGTATATTTTTATATAAATCTTTATAATTTTACTTATAATCATGTTAGATAAAAAGTGAATAAGTAAAACCTTGAGGGTGTATTTTAATAATTAAAAACTTGAAATTTTAAATTATAGATTTTGAATTTGAATTTTTAAAATGAGTGGAGAGGGATAAGGAAATAAATTATTTCGATTATATATCTCATCATTTGATTTTTTAAAAAAAATGGAACAAGTAAAATAAACCATTAGCATGTAGTGTTTTTTTTTTTTAAGAAAAAAATTAAAACGCAAAAAATATCAGGAAAAACATGAAAATATTAGGATGTCCAATATAAACATAATAAAACATAAATCCCACTTGAATCATATATCATCATATTTCATTTGGTCAGAATTTGACTGAGGTCCTTGTTTTTCACTTTCTTGCTTTTCTTCTTTATGAGATTGCCAAAAGTTAGTCATTCTTAGCAATTAAGATACCAATAATTATAAAAAAAAAGAGGTTAAAATCTCATTTTAGTTCAATTTATTAAAAAGTCTGTTTTTAGTTTCTCAATTTAAGAAAACTCTTTTTTAGTCAATATGTTACCTTTTTGCACAAGTAGCATATTAGATAACGAAAATTCCAAAGTAAAATGACTAAAAAGGGATCTTTTTAAAATAGAAGGACCAAAAAATAGGACCAAAAAGAGACTTTTTTAGTTTCCTTTAAGTCCTTCCACTTTAGAATTTTCATTATCTAAAGTGTCACATGTACAAAAACTTACTTTCAACTAACAGAATTAACAGTCAGTATAAAATGATGGTTATTTTCTTCAATTTTAATAAGTAAGAGGTTAAAACCTATAAATCTAATAAATTAAGGGGTTAAATGTGTCGTAGGATAAAATAAGGGGTTCAAACCTTCAAACTTGGTAAGATGAAGGGCTCAACCAGGTTTTTGCCAGATGATGATCTACCTACGCTGCGTTTTTTTTAACTCCGCTAATTCACCGTTAGGCGTTTTGCTTGCAGAGAGTCAGTCGAGCGTCGAGAAAAGGAAATGGCACTGAGAGCAGCCGTCCTCCGCCACATTCGAGTACCCGTCGGAACCCTAACTGCCACCGGACCAAAGCCACTGCAATGGAGTCTCTGCAGCTCCCTCCGGTTCTTTTCATCGCACGACGATCATCTAACGAAAGAAGAGGTGATCGAGAGAGTCCTCTCCATCGTGAAGAGCTTCCCCAAAGTCGATCCTGCCCAGGTTATCCTCTCAATCTCACTCCATCTTTTTTCTATCTTTACGAAATTCCCGGCTTGGTTTCGTGGAAAATGCTGAAAAATGAGAAAAGGGGGATAATTATTTCTCAATTATTTGTTATTTTAGTTGGTTGGACGCTAGGTAAATCGCAATGTCTTCGCAATTCATCGGATTCAACTATTTTCTCTTATATGTTAAGTATTCTTGTCACTTGGGGTTCTTGAATATTGTCAAGGATCGGAAGTATTATTCTTTAATTACTTTGATTGATGTATATTCTCATAGTTTTTTAGGGGATTGGTTTATCTGGGTTCCGATTAGCTTGTTACAATTTGGTCCTGCAGATAAAGTGTATGTTAAGGAGAAGGGTTATATTGTTAGGGAAATTTTTTTTTGGCCTAATCTCAAGCTGTGTCCTTTGAAAGCAAAGTTTTGTACTATGGATTTATGATGTTTTGCTGCATCTCCATGATGCATTTTCTGAAAGGATCAAGATTAAGATTGAATTGAATAGAGGTTGCTGGCACGGAAAGTAGAGTTGTTATTTCAAATTAGTGAAAGCTGAGGATTATAGTTAACATTAAGAGGCATTTTATGGTTCAAAGGGGTAATTCAGAGTTGAGGGCTAAGTAGATGACTTTCCTGACTTTAAGTGTTAGGGTAGGTTCTTCATGACAATAAGTGGTATATGTTTTTGATAACAGTAAATGAACTTCTAGAATTTTTTCGCCCATTATTGATGGTGGTGATATTTCCACTTTGTAATGATCATAAAACACTTAAAAAATTAATTTGGTTTCCAGGGGATCTATGAATGATCTGCTAATTTATCTTCTCTGTTTCATTATATTTTGATTGTCATAACATACAAGGTATTCTTCTTCAGGTTAGCTGATACTCCTGTACCTATTCTCATACTGTGCCTCTTCTATTCACTGCTTAATATTCTGATTCACTGTTTATCTTGAAATATCTATGTTAACTTTGATGGGTTCAATACATCTCTAATGTTGTTAAATCTTAAAGAACATCATCTTCATTCCTCATGGCGGCTCATGTTAGCAGTTATTAATTATTTCATGTATGATCTACTCTCATTAAAGTTCCATCCACAATCACTTGCAGGTGACACCTGATGTGCATTTTCAGAAGGATTTGGGCTTGGATAGCTTGGACAACGTGGAGATTGTGATGGCTTTAGAAGAGGAGTTCAAGCTAGAGATTCCGGACAAGGAAGCTGACAAGATTGACTCATGCCATCTAGCTATCGAGTACATATATAACCATCCGTTGGCTGGTTAATTTAAACAAGATTTTCTCTTGTTGAATATCATGTGGGAGAAAACAGTGTGCTACCCTGTTTTTGTTCATGTCTGTACGGATTTGATTATCCTAATGGGATTTGAAAATTTCCTGATTATGTTGGGTCAGGTAAACCTGCACATTTCATGACTTTGTCATGCTCCTGGTCCTAGACCAAGCACATTCAGATTTTTAATCTGCAATAAAATCAGTTGTATCAATGGCATTCTTCACGTTTAAGATGTTACCCTTCTTTTCATGTCTTACTTTCTAGTTTCTAGGCTTGGCATAATCGTTCCTTTACATTCACTCACGGCACAAGGAAAATTTTGCATGCTTTGTTGCTGCTGAAGCTATTAAAAAGCATCAAGGGGATCTTAACAAGAATCCATCTCCTCACACCAGCCTGGAAGCAATAGTGTTCTGTGAAACACATATCATCATCACAAAAACACTGCTGACCAAAAAAAACAAATCATCACAAGAGTTACTACCATTCCATGTTTAGTCCTCATATGATTCGGTGTTAGTTCATACTTCCCTTTGTTTATATGATTTGTTCATCTGATTTGAATTAAAACACAAAATGCCTTGTTGTGTATGTTCATCTAGCAGTGAAATGAATGAATTTAGTGTTTCATAAAAACTGAGTATCATCCATAACCAAAATCAGATACCTGATAGAAAGATTGTGTTAAACTGCAAGATTTTATGTGATTAAACTAGAAGTCACTCTTTCAAGCTTTGCTTCTATATATATTATATACACCATTCTTATTCAAAAAGATAGAAATTCCGAATTCATCAAAACAACTAAAACAAAATAAAGAACAATCAACATATTAATCCCTGAAAAAACACAACGTGCAAACGGGACATTCAAGGTGAAAGCATGTTTATAATGGAAAGAGATATGGCAGACAACTCGAAATTGTCATTATCTCTCTTGGTTAATGGCGAAACGGCACCTTCTTTCTCCTTGAACCCATCCTCACAAGTGGTGGGTGTATCCATCACTGCACTCACATCAATATTAACATTGTAATATCTTTTACCCCTGTATTCCTTGATGGCCTTCCTGGTAAGAGGAACTGCGTTAGAATACAAATCAAAACAGTCAAGCAGGCATGACCTAATGAAAGGATCCAGCTTTCTGTCATGGAGGATTTCCTTGATATGGGACCTGGTCTGCGTTACATTGCGCCGGAGTAGCCTGAGGGAGATGATGCCGAGCTGGCGTAGGTTATCAGCACAATGAGCTTGAGGAGCTGCATGAAGAGATGAGGCACAGAAGTTGTAGCGAATGTTTGGGTCGGTTTCGGCACATTTCTTGCAGGTTTGATGGATGAGATTGTGGGCAGGTACAATGGTGAGGAAAGAGGTGAAGATGATGAGGAGAAAGAGAGTGAAGGAAAACGAAGGAAACATTTTTTTTTTTTTTTGGTCTTTTCTTGGCGCTTGTGTTTATTGTGTTTTGGCCTCAGGAAAGTGTGATTTATAATGGCTTGTCGTTGCAAACGGTGTGAATAAAGCTTCCTGAAAATTATTAATTACGTAAAATGAAGACTCGAGAAAATGTATGATTTTATCAATAATTAAATAATTTAATAATAATTTTTTATGCAGCAGGCCTTCGGTCAAGTGGCATATTGTCATATTGTAGTGTACTCCTCCTCTCCTTTTGCAGGTTTGAGTTCGTTTTTGACAAATTCTTAAAAAAAAATAGTAATCTTCTATTGATAAAAATGAAAAATTTTAAGTTTAAATTGTACAACATGAAAGTAGGTTGGGTTACCATTGTGCAATATAAGACAAAAAAAAAAAAAAAGGAAAATCTAGACATTTTCCGTTTTTATCTGTACATTTTTGGAACATGAAGATTGTAGCACGCAACTGTTATCGATTAGATGTCACACACATTGGTGTGTTTCCAAAGTCCTGCTAATTAAAGATTGGAATTGGTTTTGCTGAAGTATAAAGAATGATCGAGTTTGTTGGAAAATTATTCTTGATTTTGGAATGAATGCTTTGGGAAAAGATATATATCAATCTTTGCTTACAAGTAAATAAAGCTATATCACCATTGATCTCTTTAACATTGAATAGAAAAAGAGTAGAAGCAAAAAGAGATTTATGTGTGTGTTTGTCAGGTGAAAATTCTTTCCATTTTCCTTTTCTTCCCCCTCACAAAAGAAAACAGTTACTTTTGAAGATTGCATTTGGCAATTTAAAATGAAGCCCTCGCATCCATGACTACTAGTGAAAGGAGAAAGTTCTAAAAACCCAAGAATAGGGAGACTTTAGATAGAAGAGGCACTCTCCCATGACTAACGTAAGAAGCTCATTCACTGGGAAAAGAACATGTCACAAGTCACAACAATTCATATATATCTTCCATAATTACCTAACGTAAATGCCTCATCATTCTCTGCAAATAGAAGTGTATATAATTTAAGAATTTTATATAGCTTCAGCAAGACAAGTGCATTCTGCATTCACAATTAATGTTCACTAAGAATATATATATATATATATATATATATATATACACCTGTTAAGTAGAAATAAGGTCAATCACAGATAATGATATGATGATATCCTGCAGCCTTCTGCGCTCTGTGCTCGATTGAGTCCAATTTGTTGATTCTTGGCCGTCACGGCTAGATGTTTACGTCTAAATGCTGCATCCGCAAGAAATGCAGCAGTGAGCGCATTACATGATTGAGCATTATAACTCAGGCTGTATAACCTGCCTTGGAGCAGATTATGAGAGAATAAAAAAAATTACAACTCATGTTACTTTTAGGATATGTTTGGATAAAAACTAATAAACAATAGTGAAGGAAAGAGAATGGAAGGGAAAAGAGAAGATTAAAAGGAGAGTAAAGAATTGATATTAGTTTTGTTTAGATAAATTTAAAAAAAAATGGAAAAAGGAGGGAAAGATTATGTCTTTTTAATTTAACTAAATAAATTAAAGAAAATTAATTAAAATTTTATAAATTTATATATTAGAATTAAAGATAAAATGAAAATTTTATTTACTTTTGTTAAAAAAATAAAAAATAGAATATACGTAAACCGAATCTCTTCAAATTGAATGAATTAAAAATAAAGAATTTGGACGGAATTAATCATGCTTCCATCTACGTCCGCTCCTTAGTCTCTTTGGATCGGAGAAATTGGAGTTGGAGGGAAAGGGAAGGGGAGTGAATGGGAGAGACTCCTTTCTCTTGTTTGGTTTAATAATTTTAACATGCGGGAAAAAAAATGAAAGGAGATAGAACTTCTTTTACTTCATTATTTTCAAGGAATTATGACAAATGATATATATTCATTTATTTTTTTAATTTTTTTTAAAATAAATATATAAACATTTTATTTAATTATTTATTTAATTAATACAATTTAAAATTTTATTTTTATTTATTTTTAAAAATAAATAAAAATATTATCATTTATTCTCTTTTAATTTTATTTATTTAAACAAAATTAATATTAACTTTAACCTTCCGTTCACTTCTTCTCCTTTCCCTTTCCTTTCTCTCCCCTTTCCTTTCTTCTACGATTTTATTTTTAAAAAAAAGGAGAGAGACTTCTATTCTCCTCCCTTTCTCGGTTTCTCCTTCAACTCCCTCTATCCAAAAGGAGTGTTAGGTTTTAAAAATGATTTATAGGTTTCAATTTTTTTTTCTCCGAAATTTATTTATCTCCTTTCTGGCATAATTAAATGAATTCTTTGTCTTATTGTTAAGTATAGTTGGAATTGTATAAATATTTTTTAAATTAGATAATGATAAATTTAATTTCCACGTGGCAACCTGGGTCCACGAAATCATCTTCCTCCTCGCTTTAAAACCCAACCCAAAACCAAAGTCCAAAACCCCATTTCCTTTATTTTTTTTTGTTAGTTCCCAAAGCGCACCGAAATCAACGCAGAGATAAGGAAATCCGGCGAGCCGGCGAACAAAACCGGCGATACTGTCTCGAAGATATATATAGTGGAAAAATGGCGAAGCTGAGCTCGGCAATCGACTCTGCATTCTGGGACCAGAGGATAGCCACCCCACGGACAATTGAGGGCTCTGCCAAGTCGGTGCCGGGGGATCCATTCCCGCTCGACGGGGCTCGAGCCAGCAGAGAACTCAGAGTTCAGCAACTTTCATTTCTCGGAAATGGGTTTCCTTTGGGTATCATTCCTTCTTTCTCTCCTCCTTCGCGCAAGGAGTTGGGGTCTTTGGCTCTTCAGTCTTTCTTGTTCAGAGCTTCCATAGAAAACTGGTATTAGACCATTCTCTACATTTGCCTTACTGGGTTTCATTTTCTTTGTATAAAGTTCAAATTATGCCGTAGCAAAATGTGGGGAAACGCATAATGGAATTATAATTGGTTTTTTTAGCTAGTTTAGATTGGAGTCTCAAATGCTTAGCATTGACTGTTGCATTTTTAGGTGGGTTGCAACGATTGGTCAAATCCGCCCTAAGAAACTGGTTTCTTCAATTAAAGAAGAGCTTTCTAAGGGGGGAGAAAGGAAGCTCCATGTTTTTAGAGAAGCAGCAAAGTGTTTTTTGGACAAGTCTCTGTATTCGGTTGCTCTCTGCACCCAGCTTGCCTTGTCTTCTGCCACATCCTTATTATTAAGCGGAGAATCACATGGTGAAAAAGAGGGATTTCGCAGCAAATTGATGCTTTATCACAGGGTATGCCTTTCAACTCCATTTCCCTTTTCAATTTTCATAATTTTCTTCTTAATGTTAATGGAAGTCTTGCATGTAATTTACCTTTCTGCCAGTAAGGGCAGACTCTCTGTTAAGTAGTAGATGATGATGTCCAAGGATGTCTGGTCAGATCATTTGGAGGTTGTTCTATTTTGGAGGCATACTTGTCTTTGGCTATTAGCTACATGTTAGAGATTGTTAATTCACCTTCTTCTTTGTTAAAATAGGTGTACATCAAGTGAATCTAAGAGTTGTAGGGTTATTTTGATGAAAAATTTCAATTATGAGTATCTAGATGAGTTTGCTTTTTAAATCCAATGTCTAGTTGTTACACATTTAAGTGAAATTGAAGCAAACAGAATTGCCAATAATCAGTTGTAGCCCTTTGTTTGGTTGGAATTCTTACCCGTCACAGAGGTTTGAGAAGTTTAAAACCTTACCTTGATTCTAGAATCAAGGTATTAACAAATTAGTGAATACCAATTAGGCTAAAACTAATGGGTAGCTCTTCATGTGGGATATGTTTTTCATAGACAGCTTTTAATTAGCAAGTCTATGACATTCAAGCTTGTGAATGGTGTCAAAGGGAACTTTAAGTTGGCTTCATGGAACATTCTGGGCTGAACTTCTGTGCTTTCATTTTATTACTCTTTGTGATTTCATAGTAATAAATAGGAGTTTTTTCTTTAATCCACTGCTTATATGTGTTGCAGCTTCGTGATCATGATCTCACACTGGAGGCTGGATGGCCTGAGCTATATATAGATCACAAAGGAAATTACTGGGATGTTCCTGTGTCGATATCCTTAGATATGTCATCATTGGAATCCGATTCTGGATTCAACTATCGTTTTGGTATACACCAGAACAGTGGCAACCCCCAGGCTTTTAATTCCTTGGATGGTGAATCACCTTCAGCATTAAGGCCTGGATTGTGTGCAAAGGCTGCTTTCTCTTATGAAAAGGGAAAGGAATTCTGGAGGCAAGAGACAAGATTTGAGGATATGGTAGTAAAGATAGATAATGATGTTTTTTTACAACCTCCATCCTATGATCTTTGTCTTAGTGAACCTCATGCCGCAATATCTGGTCTTGTAGGTGAGCATTCTGTATTGAAAAGTTACTCCTTTGTGCTGATGGTCAGTTTTGGAATTGGTTTTACGTGTCTGCTTCTCTGTTGTTCCTTCTCTCCCTCTCCACCTCCCTTTAGAGTAATGTTTTTAATTCTATTATGAAGTACCCTTGTCTATTATTTTATATCATTTTATATTTATTGTGTCATAGAAGCTTCTTTTTTTTTTTCTTTTTTGGGGGCCAAAGTCATAGAAGCATTTAATTCAAGAAAGTTGGTTTATCTTCTATCTTGCTTACTAGAGGGAATGCTGAATGTGTTTTGGAGTAAAACTTGAAGCGAAAATTGAGTTATTTCTCCAAAAGTTCGACATTATCCCTCATCCAAATGAGATTGCTGAATGAAATGAGAGAGTGAAAACTTAGTGATAGATTTATACAAATTGCATGAAAAATAAAAGTTATCTTGTCGGTAGCCTTTGGTGTAATGGGATGGTTTGGAGTATTTCATCAATGTAGAAACAAGTAAAAATGATGGCAAATTTGAAGCGAGATTGATTTAGAACTGTTCTTTAGGTTAATCTAGGTAAACTGATGGTATATAAACACAATCACTTGGTGTCTTTGGGGCAACAAGTTGGCAAGTTCTGATCATGGTTTTTAGACTTAAATTTGTCCGCCTTTGTCTTTGCATATTCTCTTGAGAAGGCTTCCCCTTTTCATTAGTTTCTTACTTTCTTGATCAACCACATGTTAGGTGGCATGTGTGCAGCCTGGTTTGGGGGAAAGAAGGGCTCCATAAGCATTGAATCAGAAGGAAAGGGGGATCTTCCTACTGTTACTAAGAAGAGAATTCCTTTTAGTGCTGATTTATTTGGCTCAGTTTGCTACACTTTCCAGCATGGGAGATTCAGGAACAAATATGGTGATCTTACTAGGGTAGATGCTCGTCTGGACATGTGTTCTGTTTCAGCTTTGGCCAAAAGAATTTTCAAGGGGTCTTCAGTTAGTAATAACATAGCATATCCCAGATTAAATTTGATCTTTCAACAGCAGGTAATTTTGTCAAAAACTTTTTCTTTGTTTCTCTCGATTTAGAAAGTGGCACAGTATCAGTTGCAAATCTATAATGATACATATAACACTTGAGATCAAATTTGTTGAAGAAACTTTTCCAAAAAAGTTATCCTTATAAATTGAGGGTGATAACAGTGTTCACACATGGTGTGTGCAGGTTGCTGGTCCGGTTGTAGTTCGGTTAGATTCAAAGTTTCTGCTTGGTCCCTCATCAGGAGAGCGTGGCCCGGTTATGGAGGATCTGATTTTAAGCCTTAACTACTCCTTGAGGCTTCTACGATCTGGAAAGGTTGTTGCTTGGTATTCACCGAAGAGGAAAGAGGGAATGATAGAATTGCGCCTCTTTGAATTCTGACATTTTCCAGATTTTTTGTTTGTTTTGTTTAGAACACCAATTAATGTACGTTTCACATTGTTGAATCAATGTTATTCTGCTAAATTTTAAAACAATGTTTTTGGCTTATTGCCAATCTTTAGATGAAATACTAGACAACACAAAAGATGACTGATTGCTGCAAATGTCTGATTAGCAAGTATTTCAGAATACAGAGAACAGTTATTCCTTTGTTCCCATGAAAATGTAATGTAAAGCTTAGCCCCAGGAAAAACCAACTCATACAAAATGTTTCAATCAAATATAGCCTGTTCTAAATCTTGACAAAGTGTGGAAGAATCATTCCACCGTTGCCAACAGGTCACTCTCTTTACAGAAGCAGTGTTTTGTGCCTGTTCCCAAATCAACCTGTAGGAAAACCAACGTGAAGGGCATTCAGAACGCATCAAATAAAAGTAAAGTGGCAGATGGTAGTAAAAACAAATAACAAGCGTTGGCTTCAATCAACATCTTGCTTAGAAGCACTAAGCACAATTAACATTTGTTGCATTATCCACTCCAAGAGAGAGGAAAATGCCACTAACCTCATACGCATTTATGTCTGAGAAAATAACCTGCACAAGCATGAACAAATTTTTGATGATATTAGGAGCATAAGTACATCGTAAGATGACACCATTCTATGTCAGAAAGAAAAAGATTGCTTAGAATATTGAAACCACAGGCAAAATTTACCTTCTTTCCAGGCTCTACTTCTCCAACCTCAGCACCAACAGAGAGTATCTGATACGGAGACAATGCAATGGCATAACTAATAAATCCTCTAAGCAGTCAAAATGCAAAGATAAATAAATAAATAAATAAATAAATAAGCACAAGGAGTCTTATTATCTTACCTCTCCCATTAGATACCTCTCATACTTAACAGCTGACTTTGGCAGCAACACTCCACCAGCGGATTTCTGAAGTCATGAATATACAAATCTAAGACAGAAATTCTCCACTTTGAAGACATACATTACATTAATGTTGCAAACAATATGTACACGTGGAAGATGAAACTTGGTTGGTGTGTCAAACTGTATTCCCATTTGCCTATTTACCATATTTTTTCACTCAAGGATAAAATCAAGATTTCTATATTTTAAGGAACCCCAACAGATGAATTTTCACTAATACCCCATAACCCATTTTGAATTTTGATATGTTCTCTTGTCAGTGTTCAAGCAGAAGAACAATTTGATTTCTACAAACAAAATTTGAACCTTTGTGCTGTAAATCAACAAAGAACTAAATTCCATTGAAACCACAATTTCAAATTCACATAAAGCTCCATTCTTTTAAGAAGAGAAAAGAAAACATGTGAGCTTAACAAAGAATGAAGGGCAAACCTCGGGTAGTTGTTCAAGACGGATAAGAACCCTATCAGCTTGGGGAACAACCTTGGTGGGTTCCCATTTCTTGGCGACTGCATTGATTCTCAGAGAATTTCTTCGCCACCCTGCTCAATACCCATATTCATCAAACAAATTTGCAGAAACTAACTCCAATTAATCAACCAATTAAAAAAAAGAAAAGAAAAAAAGACAACTGACCTGATAATCTCTGGGTGGAGACTGAAGGAGAGTTGGGCTTGCTTAAAGTGAATGCCTTGGGAGCGGTAACGAACACAGCAGAAGCCATGGGAGGGTAAGAGCGCAGAGGAAAGGGGGCAGAGTAAGAAATATACTTCGAGGGACTGTTTGGCAAACCTAAAAACCTAAACCC
>BPVZ01000002.1:6386470-6398872 GCA_020521535.1 Rubroshorea leprosula | reverse complement strand
AGACCAAACTGTGTATGGGATCATATTAAAATTGTGGGGATAAGTACCTGTTTCGACAGCTTCGCAGTCCAACACTGTTGAAGTCCTCAGCTGCTTCTACACCTGAAAATCCCGAGGTTGTTTCCTCGGGGAAAACACTCCGACGCTCAAGTCAGCAATACCTAGTATTCTAGAGAGAGATGCTCTCAAGGAGTAATTGCAGAGAGAGAAGCGTAGAGATTAATTACCTTTATCGGAGGTAGTTGGGGGGTATTTATAGCCCCTGGGTGCTGACATACATCTGCACGTGTAAGCATCCCCTCGACCCGCGTGGCGCTGGTCACATGGGTATGCTTGTACTGATGCGCCCTCAGCTTGGGCTAATAGGGGGTAACCTAGGCCCGTTATGCACAGCCCTGTTTGAGCGTTGGGCCTGTTGGGCCTATTCCAACATTATTCCCCCCCGGTGTTCGGTTGACGAACTGGGATGGATGTGACCGTGGGTCAACGTTCTAGCTGGTAACTATGACGGGCAGCTTTAACAGCTTACGGCCGACCTTGGCGATGGCCGAGCTAAGAGGTAATACGAAAAGAGGCGAGCTCGCGAGTCTAAAAGCGTGGAGGCGAGCTGATATCCTTAGCAGCACTAGTGTGGGCTTGTGATAGCCGAGCTCGCATAGGGATCAGCCATGTATATAACCCTCTTTCAGCTCGTCCATGTGGCGACCTGACCTTTGAGTACTACCGAAGTGCGACCAGGTGACGCTCAGTTAGCCATGATTACGAGGTGAGGCGACGCGACCCCACATGCAGTGCGACTTGAGGTTTTAGACCACCACTTTATCAGCTCGCATGAGTAGTGCTGTCAAATAGGGCAACCTCAGGCACCCATTGATTTATGCAAAGGTTTGCGGCCTGGTGTGAGCTGCGATCCGTGTAACAACCTGACAAATGTGGTCGTTGTCACGATATGTGACGAGCTGAATCTAGGGGGATTTTAGTAAACGATCTACACTTGTGAACGAACTGGCACGGTTGAGCCGATCTGGCAAATATGTCATCTTTGTAACGACCTGGTAGGTGTGCTCGCAATGGCGAGCTGATGTGACAGTATAGGATACACATCAGCAGTTACGATTTGAATCTTGGGATTTTTGAGTCAAGCAAATCTCTGAGGAGATACGATTGAACTTCCCATATCTCTCTGCCTTCCCCGTCATAAATGCTGGCTCAGCATTCGAGGGACGTGACAACTAAAGCCGGCGCACGTTATGCAAGAGGGGTGTTAAGCGCCTACCACGTGTGGGACGCTAGTTGGCGCGTCAGAAACACGCGTACGGCAATTAACACTACCATATCCTTCTCTGCGTAACTGTTTCCTTTTCCATTTTCATTTCTGTGTTTGCTTGAACTTTCCAGAATTCTCTCCAGCGAAACGCTCCAGCTTGAAGACTCAGTACGCCGAATCAACTTCGCAATACTTTCAGGTAAAATGGTTTCATTGAGAGAACTTATAGAGCAACGAGGTAACCAAGGCAGAGAAGGAGAAGAGGAAGGGATTTTGTCAGTGGAGCCTATCACGATGATAGTGCTGCCTGAGTTGCAGGATTCGCCGGAAACGATGGCGTCTGAGGGAAGCACCAGTTCGAGCACTGGGGATGATGGTGGCGACCATCCTATTGCGTCTTCTAGCATCTCGTCTACTGAAGAGACACCCAGCCGTGAAGAAGGGATGGGGGATGTGGTGAGCAGTGTCTTAGATCGGCTGGTGGTTGGGGAATGGGAAGGCGTGACAATCCCGGGCAGGTTGAGTAACTTACGAAAAGCACCGAAGGACCTGCCCGCTGGATTCAGGTTCAAGGCTGTACTTCATCACGAAGTAGCAGACTGTGCGCCCTCCATAAGTGGGTATAAAAGACTCGAGGAAATGGTGAGGGCGTACCACATCCCCAAGACCATATTGCTGCGGACAGGCGGGCAGAACGAAAGGGCGTGCACAGTGTCGCAAACGGGCTGGATACCAGTGTACGTGGACCACTTTGATGCCGACCTGCAGTTTCCCCTGCCCGGCCTGATATTTGATCTGCTCGCAGATTACGAGCTGGCGCTGACGCAGCTAACGCCCAACAGCATAAGGTTCATCATAGGCTTTATGCTGTTGTGCGCGAGATTGGAGGTACCAGCTAAAGCGATAGTGTTCAAGTCGCTATTCCAGTGCCGGTTGTGTCCGAACTCACGAGGAGCGAAGTGGTACTACCTCTATGGGAGGGATAAGAGCCAGCTCTTCAAAAATGTGAGAAACAAGGTGGCGAGGTGGAAGAGACAGTTTATTTTTGTTCGCGACACACGAGCAGAAAGGATAAGTAACGACCTCGCTGCCCGGCTGTCTGAGTGGCGCACCCCCAACGCTCATATCAACTATCCTCAACTACTACCCCGGGATGTCGATCTGAAGAACCAGCTGCTTGAGTATGCGCAGAGGAAGGGTCTAATAGATCTAGAAGCCCTGGTTACCTCGGAGCATCTCGCCGTGTTCGGGTTTGTCGATGTGACAAACCTGTTCAGCGAAGGTATGTTTTTATCATATAGTACTAATTCTAGCCGGGTTGAGTCTTATGCGTTTTTCTGTGCAGGAGACATGAGCAGCATCTTGGAACGCCAACGACAGCGAGCCCAAGGCTCACGAGGTCGTGCGTCGGGCAGCGCGCAACCCCAGCAGACAAGGTTTGACGAGCGGCCACCCCCGGCGCCTTAATCACGTGGCTCGTCACACCGGGGATCCAGCTCGTCGTCAAGGCCACGAGCCGATCACAGGGCTGAGGCTGCGGCGCCTGGAGCACGCAGACTTGCACGCGAAGAGATAGAGAGCGAGGAGGATGAGGTCCCCTTTGCTCGGCGCAGAATAAGCAGGGGGACTCAGCCCGCGCAGGCAGCGCGTCCTACAACCGTGCGCTCACCCGTTGCGCCGCCAGCGACTGCGCGGGCAGTAGTAGAGGCCGTCTCTGTCTCAGCTTCAACATCAGGCCCCAGGATCGCTTATCCTGAGGGCTTCACCTATGTGCGGGCAGAGTGCCAGCCTGCCATGGTGCAAGCCATGCACAGCTTTGTGCCCCCTGCAGACAGTAAGCGGGCAAAAGCATTTGTGCAGCAGCATGGCGGGTAGGTCGCCATGATCAAGCTAATGGATGTAAGTATTTGTCCATACATAAGTGTTTTACTTTTCTTTACTTTTCCTTACTAGGTACTTACGAGTGTCGCTATCTGGCAAGCATTTAGCTATGCTGTAGCACTGTACGAGAGCGAGCAGAGGGCTTGTACAGAGAACAGCGAGTTCGGTTCCAAGTGCAAACAACTGGCTGCGGAAAAGGCTAGCCTTGTGGACGATGTGAATCGTCTGCAAGGCTCCGAAATGGCAAACCGAGCTGCGGCTGCAGAGAGCTGGGCGGACGAGCTCACCCATAGGATCAACGAGCTCAAGGAGGAGCTAGAACGAGTCCGTGCCGAAAAAGAAAGCGGGATTCAAGCGGCAAAGGACGAGGCCGCTCGAGTTGAAGAGCGGGCTAAGAGGGCTGAGGGCGAGAGGGACCGTGCTCAAACCGAGCTGGGTTCCTTAAAGTTCCAGATCACTGAGGCTGATAAGAACCTCAGTGCTACCGAGGAGGCGTTGAACGATCTGAAGGCATCTCATGCGCGCTCTGTTGGTATTGCCCGAGCCCAAGGAGCAGAATGGCTGGTCGGCTCGTCCACGTTCCAAGACGCAGTGGCGGTAGCGTCTGCAAACGTAACCACGGAGATCTACAACGAGATTCGTGGGAAGGTGCTGCACCACTGCCCAGATTTTCCAATCCGCGAGCTGGTGTTCTTTGACGAGGAGGAGCTTGACGAACATGGTAAGAGCCTTGCTCCCCTTGCTGACACGACTGTAAGACTGAGATGGGACTTGAACGAGGAGGGCGTGCCCGTCTGGCCATCGGCCGTACTGGAGGACGGGAAGGATCCAGCAGGGCTGCCCTCATTCGACGCATGGGTAGAGGGTGCTCCTGTAGCTGAGCAGGAGCCCTCAAGCACTCTACCCAGCTCTCAGCCCGCCCCAGTACCAGCAAGCTCTCCTGTCAATGCGCCAGCTCCCGAGCCCGCTGCTCGTTCGCCTGTAGCTCGCTCCCTTCTGCCCGCAGCTGACGCGTCCATGCCCGTTGATTTAACGGACGACTAGTTTTAGGAGTTTTTGTTTCATTCTTTTGTATTTTTGTTTTGGCATTTTTGTATTTGATCAATAGATCCATATCATTTGTACTTCTAATGTAACATCGTTGATGAAATACAAAAATGAATTTTCCTTCGAACTTTTGTTGCAATTTTTGTATATCTTTGTTTACAACTGTTGGATAACACCTGAAGCAAAATAATATTACACACGTTAACTGTAAAACTTTCTAAGATTCTGTACGTTCCAAAGGTAAGATAACTGACGCCCGTGTATATCTGCTAACATGTAAGAACCATGTCGTTTAACTTGAACAACTAGATAGGGACCTTCTCAATTAGGAGCGAGCTTGCCCATGTGCAAATGGGTGTTAGTTAACCCAGCTTTACGTAGGACTAAGTCGCCAACTTGAAACTGGCGAGCTCGAACTCTTTTATTGTAAAATTTTGCAACACGACTTTGATGTGCCATGTTTCTTATTCGGGACATCTCCCTGATTTCTTCCACAAGGTCTAGGTTTTCTCTTAAGAGCTGTTCATTATTCTGATCGTCATGACGATCTGATCTATCGGATGGCAGTCCGACCTCGACGGGGATAACAGCCTCAGCTCCGTATGCCAGACTGAACGGGGTTTCGCCTGTGGCAGAGCTGGGTGTAGTACGACATGACCACAGCACTTTATTGAGCTCGTCAACCCAATTAGTATGTGCAGCCAAGACGCGCGTCTTAGGTCCCCGCAAGACGATTTTATTGGCGGACTCGGCTTGCCCATTGGACTGTGGAGTGTACACGGATGTCAAAGCGAGCTCAATGCCATAGTCGTTACAAAACGATCTCAGTGCTGCTGCTCGGAACTGTGGCCCATTGTCGGCGATAATCCGCTTAGGTATGCCGAATCTGCACACAGATGAGCGAGCTGAGCTACAAATCACGTTTGTATATATTTTATTTATGACCTCGGTCACCAAAGAATACCTGCACAAAATTGAATTGAACAAGAATTCTTCTATTTTTCTTTCCATTGTCGTGGACAGTGGTTTGGCTTCTATCCACTTAGTGAAGTAATTCACTGCAACGACCAGGAAAATGCAGCCTCCTTTGCCTTTGATGAAAGGGCCGAGCAGGTCAACACCCCATTGAGCAAAGGGCCAAGGAGACGTAAGTGATGAGAGCATTTGTCCTATTTTAACAAAGATACTTACGCTCAGTTCATAGATAGTCACTAAGTTTGCATAAACTTTAGAACGAGCTCGGATACCTGGCATATGAATATCGTCGGCATTGAACTGGCAGGTCGGGCACTTTTTGACGTAGTTCTGTGCGTCCTCGACCATAGTGGGCCAGTAATAACTGTGCCTTAGGAGTTTCCGAGCTAAAGTTTTGCCACCGATGTGCGTGCCACATACTCCTTTGTGAACTTCTCTCACGGCGTATTTAGCTTCGTACGGAGTAAGGCAGCGTAATAGGGGCATTGAGGCTGCTCGCTTGTAGAGCTGGTTATCTAACACAGTGAAATGTGCCGCCCTGCGTTTAATCACTTTTGCAGCGGACTGGTCTTCAGGTAGCTCGCCACTTTGTAGATAATTTACGAGCGGGGTGGTCCAGCTTGGTGTAGAGGGATCTGTACTTAGCAGTTGACATTCGACTGTGAAATCAGTGTAGCTCGGTGCATCGAGTACCTCAACAATTGTTGATCTCTGAGGGTTAATGTCCTGCGAGGAGGCCAACTTTGACAGCTCGTCAGCTCGGTGGTTGTCTGCTCTTGGTATTTTATCAATTTGGAAAAGGGCAAATATCGATTTCAATCTATTGACCACAGAGGCATAACGATTGAGCTGGGGATCCCTGATGTCGCAGCTGCCATTCACTTGGCCCACTACAAGCTGTGAGTCACTAAAAACCTGATTGTTTTTTACTTTCAGCTTGGATGCCAGCTTTAGTCCGTAAATGAGGGTTTCATATTCTGCAGCGTTATTTGTCGTCTGAAACTTAAACCTCAGTGCATGCTCAGACTTAAAGCCATCTAGGCCAAGTAACACAGCCCTAGCACCCGACCCTTCAATGTTAGCTGCTCCATCAACATATAAAACCCAGACTGGGTGTTCAGGTGTTTTTTCTTTGTTAGTTATTGAGGTGCACTCCACCAGAAAGTCCGCAACGGCCTGGCCTTTTATGGTTGTGCGCGGCCGAAATTTCAGGTCATATTCACTCAGCTCGACGCTCCATCCAATAAGACGACTAGAGAGTTCAGGTTTCTGCAATATTTTTCTCAGTGGTAAATCGGTATAGACAACGATCTGATGAGACTGAAAATAAGCTCTCAGCTTACGAGCCGTGCAGACCAAAGCAAAAGCAGCCTTTTCTACTAGCGAGTAGTTCTGCTCGGCACCTTGTAACACCTTGCTGACATAGCAGACAGGCTTCTGACTCTTATTCTCTTCCCTTAGCAGCACTGAACTCACCGCTTCTTCTGTGACCCCCAGATAAAGATATAGACATTCTTCGTCGACAGGCTTGGACAGCAGGGGTGCGGATGCCAAATACTGTTTGAGCTCGTCAAATGCCTGTTGACACTCAACAGTCCACTGAAAGTTTTTAGGCTCCCGCAGACCTTTGAAGAACGGAAGGCACCTTTCTGCCGATCTGGCTATAAACCTGTGCAATGCAGCCACCCGACCTGTCAGACGTTGTACATCTTTTACTGTCTTGGGAGGTTCCATCTGCTGAACGGCCTGTACCTTCTTTGGATTTACCTCGATTCCTTTCTTGGATACTACGTACCCTAGGAATTTCCCTGATTCCACAGCGAACGTGCATTTCGAGGGATTCAGTTTCATTTGAGCTTGACGCAAGTTTTGAAATGTTTCATCCAGGTCGTCAATGTGATCCTTTGCTCGCACGCTGGTGACTATCATGTCATCTACATACACTTCTATGTTTCGGCCAATCTGCAACTTAAAGATGATTTGCACCAGCTTCTGGTATGTTGCTCCAGCATTTTTGAGGCCAAACGGCATCATGACATAGCAGTATATTGCGTCACCAGCATAAAAAGCTGTTTTTTCTTGGTCGTCTAACAACAGCTGGACCTGGTGGTAACCGAAGCTGGCGTCCAGAAAACTCATCCATTCGTGCCCAGCTGCCCGTTCTACCAACTTCTCGACATTTGGTAACGGATGAGGGTCTTTTGGACATGCGTCATTGAGGTTGGTGAAATCAATACACATCCTCCATTTGCCGTTTGGCTTTTTGACGAGCACTGGGTTGGACACCCATTCGGAGTACTCCACTCTCCTGATGAAACCTGCCTATAGTAGCTTTTGTATCTCTTCATCAATGGCAGCTTGTTTCTCGGGGCCAAAAAGGCGACGTTTTTGCACCACTGGCCGTTTAGTGGGGTCCGTGCTTAGCTTGTGGACTGTCAACCCTGTGGGGATGCTCGGCATTTCGTCCGTAGTCCACGCAAACACGTCTTGATTGTCCCTCAAAAACTTCAGGAGCTCTGCCCGTTCTTCCTCTGTGAGTTTAGTGCCAATCTTAACCGTTCTCTCTGGCACAGCAGGGTTCAGAGGGACCGTTTCTACCGGCTCTACTGGTTCTGCTTTCTGCTCGACACCCTCAGGTCGGTGTTCAATGTCTGAAATGCTCATTGCCTGCTGAGCAAACCGGGTTGGCTTGTGATTTTCAGAGCCTGTAGGAGCAGCAGCGAGCTCAACCTTCTTGAAGGTACCTTGGTAGCATGTTCTTGCCATCTTCTGGTTCCCTTTAAGCACTCCTAACCCCTGAGGAGTTGGGAATTTCATGCAGAGATGAGGTTGTGAGATTACCGCCTTCAGTTCGCAAAGGGTGGCTCTCCCCAGTATAGCGTTGAAAGCTGACTCCATCTTGACGACCAGGAAGGTAACGGAAGCCATCCTAAACCGTGGCTCCGAGCCCACATAGATGGGAAGGGTAATGGTTCCCTCAACCGGGACGGGCTGATTGTCGAACCCATATATAGGCCCTTCGTGTTTCTGCAGTGAGTTCAGATTCAGCTGCATTTTCTGAAAACAACTCCAATACAGGATATCCGGCGAGCTACCCGTATCCACAAAGACTTTGTTGACATTATGGTTGCCTATATGAACCATTGTCACAAAAGAATCTGCATGCGGCATCATAATGTCAGGCTCTCCTTCTGCTTGTTTGTAGTTTGCCGGGCTGAATGTGATGGGTGCATTTTCCCATTCTGCTTCTTCAAACGGGCGTTTCAAAGGCCTGTTTTTATTAACTGTCATCACCTGGCGTGCATACGCCTTGCGACCTCTGGCGCTTTGGCCCCCGGAGTGAACACCACCTGATATCATGTTTATGGTACCAGAGGGTGGGGGTATTCCAGCATAACTTACCCCTTTCTTGTCTTTTTGATTCGGGGCGGTAGTTCTCGGTCCCTGTCCTCTCCTGTTGAACGGACGTCCTCGGTATGCTCTGCCCTGCTCAGAACGGTACTGGTTATCCTGATATACATCCTGTGTGTCGCCGAGCTGGTACCTCTGCCCTTGAGGTCGGTCGTACGCCTGTACAAAATGGGTTTGAGCGGGTTGCTGGGTGTGAGGCTTCTGAACATATCCTTCTAGCTTCCCATTTCGAGCCAAAAACTCCAACTCGTCTTTCAAGTGTTGACAATCCTCTGTATTGTGACCATACACACGATGGTAGTCACAATGCTTGCTCTTGTCTGCCCTCGGGGAATCATGCAGTGGGGGCGGAGGTCTCCTAACCTAGTGCTGGATTTGTGCCAGGATTTGGGACTTGAGTAAGGTCAAAGGAATGTAATTGGCATACTTCGGGAACTCAGCTGGCTTCCCCCATTGCTCACTGACCTCATGCTTCTTCTTCTCTTCTCTTCTCGGTTGTTGTTCCTGGCCTTTACCCGGCTTATCATCAGCTCGTCGCTTGGACGACTGAAAGTCCTCTGATAGTATGAAGCTGGTCGATCTGTCATTCACCTCATTCCACGTCTTTGGTGGGTTTTCAAGCAGGTCGTCTAGAAACCGACCACGCTTCAACCCATGCAACAGGGCGGACAGGCAGATCGTGTCCGGGACGTTATCAATGTCTAAGGTGGCTTTGTTGAACCGCTGCATATAATCCCTCAACAACTCCCCTTCCTTCTGGTTAACTTGCATCAGCTCGGTTGCTGTGCGCTTGATCTCCCTCTAGCTCGCAAATTTGTTAGAAAATAACTTGGCGAGCTGGGAGAATGACTCTATTAAATGTCTGGGGAGTTTGTGATACCATCTCCTGGCTGTTGACTTGAGTGTCGCTGGGAACACTTTGCACATCATAGCATCATTGGCATTTTGGATTCTCATGATGGCTTGATAGGTGTGCAGATGTTCATCAAGGTCACCTGAGCCATCATATGTCTCCAGGTGGGGAATTTTGAATCCCTCTTGATACGGCTCTGCCGTAATTGATAAGTTTAGTGGCGCACTATCCAAATCCAGAGTCTGTTGATGCGACCTGGGACTTTTCAGCTCGTCAATGGACTTCTGTACGTCCCGCAGCTGCCTTTCAAGGTCTGCGTTTTTTCTCATCAATTCTTCACTATGCTTGGACAAGCTGGGCTCGTTATTCAACTTCCCACTTCCTCTTGGCCTGGTTGGCACCACTACGTTGCTTAGAGCAGGGGAGTTTCGAGTTGCGACAACCGCAGCTGGTTGTGCATCTCTGTTCAGCAAGGGAATCAAGGGGTCATCAGGAATTAAACGGGCAAGGATTTTACCCATCGCCATTTCGAGAACTCTAGTTCTCTCTTCGAGCTCGGTTGTCCAAGCAGGTTCTGTTGACCTTTCAGGTCGTTCACGCTGTGAGTTGTACGGTCTGGCAGATCTTTGTCTTGTTCCTGTTGGAACTTGGAACTGTTCAGGCTGGGTTGCATACCCAGTCGGTGTTCTTTCATCATCTGTCTCACTTAGGTGATCCTGTTCGGCACCTCCTACAAAAAGATTTCTTGGCATTGGCCTAAAGTCGTTCAAGCCGGGCTTGGACACGTGAGTGTCTTCTTGTTTGTCCATTTCATTCCTTGGAGGGCGACCTCCAGTAAAGGTACGAACCATATTATCTTTCAACAAGTAAAGCTACACGACTCCTTGTACATGTTCCCACAGACGGCGCCAATGTTTCGGCAGCTTCGCAGTCCAACACTGTTGAAGTCCTCAGTTGCTTCTACACCTGAAAATCCCGAGGTTGTTTCCTCGGAGAAAATACTCCGACGCTCAAGTCAGCAATACCCAGTATTCTAGAGAGAGATGCTCTCAAGGAGTAATTGCAGAGAGAGAAGCGTAGAGATTAATTACCTTCATCGGAGGTAGTTGGGGGGTATTTGTAGCCCCTGGGTGCTGACATACATCTGCACGTGTAAGCATCCCCTCGACCCGCATGGCGCTGGCCACATGGGTATGCTTGTACTGATGCGCCCTCAACTTGGGCTAATAGGTGGTAACCTAGGCCCGTTATGCACAGCCCTGTTTGAGCGTTGGGCCTGTTGGGCCTATTCCAACAGTACCAAAACCAACCCCATGAACTACAATCTTCTCAAGTGACACGTCTTCCAAGTTGTAAAGAAATATTTCTGTTGAATCGTCGCTGTCATCTGCCAATTGGCTGTACTCATTTATCGAAAGTTCTCCATTCAGGGGACGAGGACTGAACGGAAATCTGAACAATTTTTTCCAAGTTTTTGTTGGCATACTCTCCCTATTTTCCTCCATTACCCACACATCATAATGTCAATAATATTCATATCCAGCGATAAAATGAAAGCTCATCACACGAAGCGACACTTCCAACAACCTTAACCCAGAGTAAGTTGTATGAAATATTTCATCATTCGGAGACGTTTCTTCTCTCAATATCTCTTTCTCTAAATCAAAACATGCCAGCAGTGAACCAATAGTCGACATGTTGTACCTACTCTCTATTTTGCAGATCCAGTAGATGAATCCATTGACAGTTTGCGGCAATTACGGACCAATAACAATAGTTTCATTCGACTGTATGTTGCATTGAGCAGTGTTCCAGGAACCCTTCTTCAATCTCAAGCACTGGATACTTACTGATCCTCTTCTAGTATGTCTGATGTTTACAACCTTATATCATCAAGGAAGAATCATAACCAAAACCCCATTCCCGTATGTAGTCTGGTTCTGGAGGTTCCCGAAATTTGCTATATGCCTTCATTGAAGGGTTACAAACTACTAGGCCATCAGGACACTGGATTCATAACAAACCATCACACTCTCTTGTCCTATGGAATGTAAATTTCTTATAATTTGCAATCATCGAGGCTGGGGGAGCTTCAGTTTGTATTGACGTGTGAAAAAACACCTCATGACTATCAAGATCACATGGAATTCTTAACGTCAAAAACCTTGGGGTCAAACAAAACTATGGAGTAATGGAGTATATATGAAATCGTAGTGATCTTGATCTCTAGAAATGAAGGTTCTAAGATGCCTTCTAATGAATTTTGAATCCGACACTAGAAGATCCCAATGTTTAGATATGCATTTAAAGCGCATGAAAGACTTGACTGGAAGTCTTATGAGAATGTTAGTAAGAATATCACAATGGAAATAAACCATATTATCAAAGAATGAATATTTGCAGCTGAGGTGGGAAGCAATGAGTTTTGGCAGGTGAGTTAGAAACATGGATAAATCAATAGAATATATTTATATAGATACTACACTGTAAATACTAAGCCTGGTCGAATTGGATTTTATAAGTTATGTATGCCTTATATATTGAACTAGGACTAATCATTGTTAACTTTGACTAAGAGACTAATTTTTAGTTTTCTTGGAAAAAAAAAAAAAGACTAATTTTTAGTAGTTGAAATTAAATTAGATTTAAAAAAAAAAAAGAATTTTGGTAGTAAGTTAAATTATTATTATTTTAACTTCTTCATTAACGCCTTGCTAATTTTTGTTGAATTCAACTGACGTGTTAGTTAAAATAAATTGTGATAATTAGTTTTTTTAAGGTGTTATAATTTTATATAACATTATAATTATAATTTTCTTGTTGTAAATAGGAAAGTGACTAATCTCAAACAAATCACTAAATTGAGTAAATGTGCAAATCACTAAATGGAGGGTAAGAGCGCAGAAGAAAGGGGGACAGAGTAGAAATATACTTCGAGGGACTGTTTGGCAAACCTAAAAACCTAATC
>BPVZ01000002.1:6349408-6359916 GCA_020521535.1 Rubroshorea leprosula | reverse complement strand
TTTATATGAGATTATTATTTATTTACTAGACTTGCAAAAAAAAGTGAAAAATACTTCAAAATTAAAATGTTTTAATAAAGTATTATAAAAAAATATTAAAAAAATAATTTAATTCATACTTTAAAAATATAATATTTTAATCTTTTTCAAATGAAAATTTATTGAAACGACTTTTTTTTGTGATGATTTCCCTAAGAGACTAGGCGGATAGGCACTATTCTCATTTTTTTTAATGCAATTCAAATGTTAAAATTACTAAAATATTTTTAAGAAACCATTCTTCATATTTATTCATTAAAAATATTTTGATAATTTCAATACTTTTCACAAAAAAATAAAAAACAATCTATATTCCAAAACACTTTTCTCAAATGAATATATGCATAAAAAAATTCTGATTCAAAAAGGAAAGAAATAATAGCACGAAATCAAGTTATTATTATTGAGATATTATTTTACTCCCAAAAACAAAAAAGTTCTTCTTCTTATTATTATTATTATTATTTGTGTGTGCTATAAATGTAATAAAATTAACATAAAACTTGTACACAAACAAAGTAAGAGCATGTGCTCAAACATTTAAACAGCATCTGAGGGTTACAGTATGACTTCCAAGTTAGGACAATTTTAAGATACGTTTTAATTGCCAAATCCAAGAGTATGTGATCCCTAATGCACAATAAATTGAAATTAACATAAGAGGTATGAAAGGGAACCTATCACCAAGAAGGTAATGATGTAAAATTTGACCCCATAGCTCAACAACCAAAAGACCAAATAGGTAACTCTTCCCAATCCAGCCAATGCCAAACCCTTCTTTCCCACCAGTAGTGCTACGTTTTCCCAACCCAGCAGACTCTTTATTTGTGATCTGTTCATCTTTTTCCGAAGCTTCATCAGTGGTAAATTGTGCCGAGAAACCGAACCACATTAGGATGGAGTGTAACAGCAGCAACAACACTTTTATTGGGTATTCTTGGGTTTCATATAGGAGTGGAAAGAGTGAATAGCAAGACACTGCATGGCATATGCAAACAAATATCCCAAGTCAGTATGCAAATTCAACCTTTTCCATCTATAGGCTCATAGTTTAGTCATCAAAATAACAAAGGGATATATTGTTATAATATTATTACCAATAGATAGCAAGAAGTAGTGCTTTGCATCTTCTAAGCTTTCCACTGCAACAATGGCAAGGGGGATAACAAAGTGGAGTGATGCTTTCTCATGGACATGCCATCCAAATATGAAACCACACGTGTAGGCATATGCTATCCATCTAGCAATCAAACGTGGCTGGGGATCTCTCCAAGCCTGAACTAAACAAGGAAATAACCCAAGCAGGACTGTGATGAAGGTTGTGAGGGGGGTGATCTGCCATTTCATCAATTGCATTGTAAGTATAGGCATTATGCATTGAGTTGATTAAGGTTCCAGTACAAACAATTAAACAAACTAGTCAAGCTTTTGAATGCACTTACCTGAGGTAGTATGGCAAATGGTGATGAATCACCCACTAGCCCTCCAGTGAATGAAGCTGTGGGTGCCTCTATGTGAAACCCAAGTTTTCTGAGCAAGAAAGCAAGCCCTTTATCTAATATGATATAAAATACCCAGAAATTAGGAGCCCAGTATGCATGACAGAGTCCCCTGCCAAAAGGAAACATGCGGCGGATGACTTGTTGAATCTGCAAGGCATCAGCTAAACACTTAATGCAATGTGTAAAATAAAACAACAGGTAATTGATGATTTCAGCTATAAGTCTTCACACACAACAACATGAAACCTGAAAAAATTATTAAAGGGTGCATTTCAAATGAATGAGAGGGGGGGAGAGGGGGAGTAGATTAGAACAGGTGCATACAACTTGGAGTCAAACAAAAAAAAGGCACTTCAACAAGTGAAATAAAGGTCAGCGTTCAGTGTTCACTTCACTCCTCATCCCCCCTCCCCCACTTCCCTCCGTCCCACAAATACGCACAAATTCTCCAGTTCTTTGAGCAACTTCTCTCTAATCGTAAACCAATTAATGACTCCCTAAATTCAAATGTTTTCAGTATTAACATGGAAAATAGCAAAGTTTATAGATAGACACAACAGCCTGACATGTTTTCATTATGCATTCAACGATGCCCTAATTCAAGAATATTGATACGAAATCTATCATAATGCACAACTTTTCCACCGTGCTTTCTTGGCTACTGCATTTAAATGAATCGCAAAGTGCACAGAGCCATGCCACATTTCTGATGATTAACCCAAAAGAAACAAAAGGGAAAATTTTTTGCACAGTAACTCAAATTCGAAATTTAAAGTTGCAAAACTAGAGGATGGGTTACCTGCCCATGATACAAAAATGGACCATAAGCAGCTGCAAAAACCGCCACAACCATGGCCCCCATAACTGAAAGCCGGCCAAAACCCCAAACAAATCCACCCCTACAGTAATGCCTGAGCAAGTAAATAAAATAAACAGGAGCAGCCACTGCAAACAAATGCTTAAAACAGAGCAGAACCGCAAACAAGAAACCACCCATCAAGTCCCTTCCTTCCACCAAAAATGAAATCGACAATAACAACCACCCAAGCAGAAACCCATTGTACTGAAAGTGTACATGGTCTACGATTAACAACCCTGGAGACCAAATTACCAATACCCAGATCAAATTCCGCTTCAAGGAATCCAAATTTTTAGACAATCTGTAAACCCCATATAGAAGCAACAAATCCGATAAAATCACAGTAATTCTCTGGAAGTAAATAACAGAACTTCCTTTGTAATTGAGGCCATTGTGAAGGTGGACGATCTGAGGGTCGACGAGATTGGCAAAGATGGAAAGGAAGCGCTCGAAGTTAGCGAACAATGGAGGGTAATCGAGGGTCCATTCGCTGGTCTCATCGAAGTACCATGAAGAAAGAGGGAGCGAGTGGGTCAGGGCCAACCAGTGGCGATGGACCTCGAAGTCTGTGCTGTGGTAAGATGGGATCAGCAAGAGCTTTACCGTTGCTGCTACGGCGAACCACCAGAGAAGCTGCGGCAGTGAGCTTTCGCCCAGCATTTTCCACGCTGTGAGGTCTCTGAATCTCTGCAATTTCAAACTCTGTTATCGAAGTCGCTTGTGCGAGAAGTAGGATCACCGGATCTGATGGTCCATGCCAGGAACGACGACGCTTTTTGCGCGGCGGCGCGGCGAGGCAAGGCAGCAGCTGTACTTCCTTCCTCTTTTATACGACGGAATGTGCTCCCCGGACCAACGACGACCCGCCGGCCTCCGCTGACTCGGCCCGGGTTTAAAGAGCTTTACGATGCAAGCCCATTAATCTAGGGCGGGTTAGGTTGGTCCAGGGAAAGACAGGACCAAATGAAGAAGCCCAGCCCAGATTCAAAGACATGGAGGTCCGAGGTGAGAGGATCCACTCCATTTCTCGCGTCACAGTTTCCAGAGTGAAGAAAGTCCAAAGCTTTCGGTGCCTTCCTCTCTCTCCCTCTCTCTCCGACCTAGCGAGACCCGAGCGACTTCAACTTCTCCGACCATGTTGCGGCGTGCCACTGCCTTGCTGGGCAGATCGGTTCTAGCTGGGAGATCTCGATCCTTCTCTACCGATCTGCCGGCGGCTCAGACGGCGGACCCCTCATTCGTTGAGGCATGGAAGAAAGTTGTTCCAACCGCAGAGCCGCCTAAAACTCCTCTTGCCTTCATGAAACCTCGCCCTCCCACTCCTTCCTCGATTCCGACCAAGCTCACTGTTAATTTCGTGCTTCCCTACGCCTCTGAGTTGTCCGGCAAAGAGGTAACATTTGCCCCCTTTTGCCTTCTCGATTGATTCAATGCGGTGTTCATTTGTGGTTTATTCTAAATTTATGATTTGAATTACTCTGCAATTCATTTGAATTTGGTGTATTATATATTCTGTTATTTGGGATTTTGTAAGTGCAGGTTTATACATAGTATGGGAGGAGTTTTTTGTTTTTAGATTTACTATTAAATTTTAATTTTGAATTTTGACCCTTTAATGTGTCATTTCTATGGTGGTGACAGTCCCTGTGGATCATTAGTTCTATAAATTTGAACACTTCAACCTTTTAGAGGAAAAAGTACACCTTTTTTTTTAGGAGTAATTTTTTTTGGATGGATGCAATGTGATATGCCTATTGATTGGTTACAAATTCTGAACCAAACTTCAATTCCAAGGGATAATAGGGGTATGCATTTTGGAGCAAATTCTCTATTCGTAGTGTGTGGAACATTTACTTTCATGTTGCCATTGCAAATTGGTTCTGGAATCCTTATAAAGGAGGAGACTTTCTTACTTCTCCTGCTTTGTCCTCCATGACCATTTCTTGCTAGGTTGTTTCTTTCATTCCATGCCCATTTTTAACCTTACATAGAATCAGGTGAGGATGTTGCTTTATACTTTATGGCTTATCAGAGTTTGTGGTAAGCTCTTATGCTTATCTTGTCGAACAGACATTTTGCAGCATTGTGATTTCTGATTTGAGTTGGGGAATTTGAATAACATTCATAAAGATTGAACCCTAACTTAACAATAAAGGGAATCATTAACTTCTTTTCTCATAAGGGAAAAAGCCTCAAACAGAAGCAACAAATAGCAGAAGTTAAAAATTTCTATTTCATAAGCCTCTGTTATTATTATTATTATTATTATTATTATTATTATTAGTTTTAGAAAAAAGAAAAGAGGTAATTTCTTCATGGTGTCTAATTGCTGCCATATTGGAGCCTGTAATAGTTAATTAGGTGATATCCATGATAGCTAACTTTGTGTTTTTTTGCAGGTTGACATGGTTATAATACCGGCCACAACTGGACAAATGGGTGTTCTTCCAGGACATGTAGCAACAATTGCTGAGTTGAAACCTGGGGTCTTATCAGTCCACGAAGGAGATAAAGCGACAAAGTATTTCATCAGCAGTGGTTTTGCATTCATCCATGCCAACTCTTTTGCGGATATAATAGCCATTGAGGCTGTGCCGCTTGACCAGATTGATGCAGCCTCGGTACAGAAGGGGCTTGCAGAGTTCACCCAGAAGCTGAGCTCAGCCACAACAGAACTGGAGAAAGCTGAAGCCCAAATTGGAATAGATGTGCATAGTGCTCTCAACTCGGCCATCACAAGCTAGTGTTGTGAGTTCTTCGGTTTAATCATTTCTCATTTTAATTCTCTTTGATGCTGCCTCATTGATGCGTAGATTTGTCCATGGATCTGGATCGAGTGTTTTGCTCTTTTATTTCATGTTGAATGCAGAACAAATATAAATAATCCTTCAATGGATTTTACCTGGTTTGCAGAAAAATGAAGGAACTTTTAAGAAACAAGTAGTCATATTGTCTCCATCCTTCCGTGACCCTGCTTTTTTTCGGGTGTTAGTAAAATTCCTGAGCTTGATACTTTGCATAAAAGGTAAAATATCCAAATCCACCCCCCAAAGCAGGACGGATTCACTCTGAATAAAAAATGAGGTTGAATTCACTTACAAAGTTTTCAATTTGAACAAATCACTCCAAACTTAACATGTGATTTTATCTGACGTTAGTAATTCGTTAATTTGTTATGTTGTTAATAACAGATTGTTGACATTAGATAACGTCATATTAATCAATTATTGACATCAAATGATATTCCATGTTAAATTTAGGGTAATTTGTTAAAATTGAAAATTTTGTAAGTAAATTTATTTTTGTTTTTTGTTTATGATTCTGTTACTATACTTTTGGAGGTAGATTTGAAAATTCTGCCCGGATAAAATGCTTGACGTAGGATCTGAACGTCAATGGACATTAAAGGGGTACTGGTTAATCATTTTCTATAGAAATCTTCGGAATGCTTTTCTCTTTTCTTTTCTTTTTTTTTTTCTTTTTCTTGAACAGTGCTTGAAGAGCATCGGAGGGGTTTTTTTTTTTTTTTTCTTCTAATGAAAGTGAAATTCCAATCACATACCTTAAATTAATATGGGAAGGTCTTTATAAAAAATTATTAGTCATTAAACCAGAAGGCAGGGCTTTGGAAATGGAGGTTTATGTGATTGTCGTTTCTTTAAACATAATGATGCCTAAATGAAAAAGTGAATTGATGGGATTCTTTTTTTTAAAAAAAAAAAAAGGAGGAAGAAAAAGAAGTTAAATTGATGGGAAAAGATCTGTAGATTTTTTTCTTTTCTTTTCGTTTTTTAATACAACTCTCTGGCAATGATTTTGGATATTTTTAAATTCCACTTGGTGATTAAATAATATCTGTGAATGGGAGTCCTCTCATTTTCATGACTTATTTCTCTTTCGGGAATCGAAGGGAGGATTTTTTCTCTTAATGGCTTTATTAGTGTTGCTGTTGATGAGTGTTGGGAAAAGAAAATAGAACTCCATAAACAATCACATAAAAACAAAATGAAGTTCACAATCTAACCAAACATCCTTTTTTTCTAAAAAAAAAAAGTGTGTTTCAGTGGTCTAAATTTTTCCGAGATTTTCTATATTTTCGTGTGGAGATGTCATTTGATGAATTTACTTGTATTTCAAAACAAATATCTCTTTTGATAATTTTAAAAGTATGTTTTTTTTTAATAATTTTGTAAGAGGTTGGATTTGAACCGTTGTTTGAAAGGAAAGAGACGTAATTAAACGTGACTTGATATCATTGGACCCGAAGGTCCGCATGCATCCTAACATCAAGTTTGGTACAAAAAAAAAAAAAAAAAAGAACACTTTTCTGAGACATCAACCTAAGTATAGTTTCTAAAACAATAGATCTAATTATTGAGGTGACCGTCCGAGGTTATAATAATTATGCAGTGATTTCCAAAGCTCGTGTTAAATTAAAGCTGGTTAAAACATGTAGTAAAAATCTTGGATAAGAGTAGGAACTTTGTTGTCTCAATGAAAAATTGGTGAGTTAAATTGATTTATTGATTTTATAATTTTGAAAATGGATTAATTTTCTCTTTCTCATTTAACCATATAGTTAAAACTCATGTTTAAAAATTCTGGTAAAATTCCTACCAACAACCTAAATATCTCACTAATTATTTGTTTACATTTATAATCTAAATAGGGTCTAAATTCTACTCATAATGCTAAAAAAAATGTTGTAGATTTTAGTAGTAAGGCTTTAAACCAATGAACTACCAATTTTTATAACAAGATATTTGGTGAGTAATTTGAAATTAACTATTAGTAATTGAATTAATTAGATGAATGAAAATACTTAAAATGCATATAAATAATAATAACAAATTAACAATCAATCATCAAAAATTCATTATCTACCATTAATGTATTTAAATCACTAATCAAAAACCTCTAAACAAAACATAAGACTTTTCTAAAGCTAAAAAGCTCATTCTTTTATAGTACAAAGTAGTATAAAATTATTACTGTAAGTTAGTAAGTTAACATTAAGTTACCATTAATGTACATTTTTTTTGGTGTAAAAAACATTGTTAGTAAATTAACATTTATTCGAATACTGATTAAGAATTCAACTTGATAATCATGTGTTGCACTCTACTTTTTTACACAAAAGAAGCATGGTCACTTGGGGCAGGGGGAGTGCCAAAAAAAAAAAAAAAAAGACACATATTCATTATTAGAGTTTGAGCCCACAGATTGGCTATAGAGGGTGGTCTTTTTTTTTTTTTGTTGTAATTTTCAGATTGGCTATAGAGGGTGATCTTTTTCTTTTTTTTTTTCGTTGTAATTTTCAGCCAGGTTACCCAAACACAATGGCTACCATTGTCGTCCACACACATTTTAATGCAGCATTGGCTCCAGCATGGGTGCGAGTGGAGGAAATGCCCCTGTGGTACCACCCCACCAATAATTGTAGCACCGTCGCGACAACCCACCATGGCACAATAATCAGCCGTATTGCCTTCACTCCCTTTGGTAATCGTGAACCCCTTTTTTCTCTCTCTTTTTTTTTTTTTTAATAGAGTAATATAAAGATAATTTTTTATATAATTTTTATATATTTTTAAATAAATAAATAAATTTAATATTATAAATTTAAAATAAATAAATAAAATTAATTATTTAAATAATATATAAAATTATATTAATTAATAATACAAAAAATGATCATTAAATTATTTTTTTTGGTCTTTTAATAGTGAGCCGCCACGTAGTTCGTGCAAATAATTCCAACGCTGTTCCGGTGGCGACATGACTAGCACACACGTGTCCCGGCTAACCCATACGTGGTAGACGTTTTGTGGCGGGGGTGGGGACTGGGGTCGGGTGCGGGGACGCCCTGCCCGGCGTAGTGGACGGGCAGTGGTCGTGGGCCCCGGAGACAAGGACCCTAGGAATTTGTGCCAGCAAGATTTACGTTATAAAAAATGATTTTAAAATAATTTTTTAATATAATTTGACGTGTTATTTAAATAATTAATTTTTTTATTAATATAAAATTATAATATTAAATATATTTATTTATTTAATAATATATAAAAATATCCATAAGTAAATTGATGAGTTGATAAGAAATTTTTTTAATTTTATCAAAAATTTTAATTTTAAACCTAAAAATGCAACTCTATTAAAATTTTGGGAAGGAAAATTTTACTACCCGTTGAATTTATCCGAATCAAATTCAGATTAATTGATAACTCAATGAATTTTTAAATATCAAGTAGTTTATAAAAAAACATATATATAAATTATATAAAAAATTATATTTATAATACCATCTTTATATTATATTATATGCCCTGCCCTCTGCCTCATGTGGGGCCAAAATCCGATGGCTATTTTGTGCTGATTGTGGGGCCTACGTCTACTCAGCTCCAGGCTAAGCTTGGGTTCATTGTTTTTCTTCCAAGGGGTGTGGTGGGTCAAACGCATGCTTGACTGACTCGTTGTTGGGTGAATGGTCCCCTTCCTCTCCCGTGTCTGTGCTCTCTCTGGAGAAATCATGAAGAACCCACTTCTTCACTGTTCCATTTGCCCACCAAATATATAAATTTAATTTCTTCAATTTTTTCTTTATAAAGGGAAAAAAAGGGTAAAAACCAAAATATAGTTTCGTGATTAGTATTTCTAGGTACCTATTTTTTTAAAACAAATTGCAATGGTGAGGGAGGAGGGGTTTGAACCCAAATTCTTATTTTAAATATGAAATTTATAATTTAAATATAAAAATGTATCATTTCTTGCATGTTGTTTTAATGACAAATTAATTAAACAACATGCAAGAAAAAAGGAAAATAATTTTTTATTTAAAACCATGGGCAGGCACCTAACCTTTCATGAGCCAGGTTCTTTGCATTCCTAAAACAACTGCGACTGAACTCAAAATTTTAAAAAAGAAAAAGGAAAAAAACAAAACAAAAAAAAAAAAAAAGAAGAAGAGGAAAAACCACTCCATTCGTCCATTGTAAGTAAAATAGAAAGAAAAGGACCTTTCTGAAAAATCTTTAACCTTTCTTTTTAAATAAATTTAAAGTATAATTAAGTGCGATGCATCATGCATTTTGGGGGTCCCACGGATTCGCAGACAACCGTTGGATTTTATTGTCCAATGGAATCGATAAAACTGTGATGGCAAAACGACAATCAGAACCCCACAGAAAAAGCGCATCTGATTGGAGCAGAGCACCATACTAAAATAGTCCGTCGAGTACCTGATTTCCCCAAGTCAACAATTTTCTTTGCCCACTCCGTGACGCAATTACTTTATATTCAGCCACCGCTCTTCCTCCTTACTCTCCTCCTTCTCTTACTCTTCTGCAATTACTCATCTCCTCTCCTCTCCTAGATTTGCAGTTGCATCGTCGGAGCATTTCAGCGACGTGCATCTACCGTTGCTCCACTCAGTAGCTTCTTCTTTATACTTCTTCTGTTTGTAAAATAGTGGCCATGGCTTCGTTCTACAGGATGAGCCTAAATCAGGATGAGCCTCACTTCCTCCATGCATGTTCTCTCTGTCGCAAACCTCTTGGCTTTAACTCCGACATCTTCATGTACAGGTTAGCTTCTTTTTTTTCTTTTTTTTTGATTTCTACATCTTAGAATTTGAATTGAATTCTTCCTCTGTTTAAAAGGAAAAAAGAAAAAAGAAATCTCAGATGTAGATAGACGCGATTTTCCAAATATTGGAGAAAATTGATTTGCATCTGTCTGGTCTCTGTTAAGATGAGAATTTCTGAATCATTCTTGAAAATCTTGTGTTATTAGTTTAGGATGAAAATTTTTGAATCATTTTTGATATATGGTTAATTCTGATGGTTGTTTGGCTGTAATCCATAGTTTTTCTGATTGGAAATCTGGTATGTGCAGGGGAAACACACCGTTTTGCAGCAAAGAGTGCAGACAAGAACAGATACAGATCGATGAAGCCACAGAGAAAAGCCAGAAACTGTCCTCTTCCTCTAGATCGCTCATGAAATCGGAATCCAAGACCTCCTCCACTACTACTACTACTACTTCCGCCCGTAAAAACGTGCGGACTGGCACAGTTGTTGTGGCCTGAAGCATAAAAAAAAAAAAAAAAA
>BPVZ01000002.1:6262573-6280517 GCA_020521535.1 Rubroshorea leprosula | reverse complement strand
TAATAATAATAAATTAAAGTACTTCCTTGAACAAGAAAAAAAAAGTTATTTCTTCTTCCGAAATGAACTTTTGGATTGATAGGACAAAAGACTGGAACTTTCTCTCTTTGATTTGAGTTTCTTGAAGTTTGATGAACTTGTAGGAGCCTGAAGTTTCCTGAACTTGTCGAGGTAAGATTTCTGGCTTATTTTTCTTTTTCTTTTTCATCTAAATCGTTGCCTTCTCTTTTTCTCCACCTCCCCAGAATCCCCACCATTACCTGCAGGTTTCACCTGTAGAAATACCCATCCTTTTTCACCCACGATCATCTGTCAAATATAGTGGCGAAATTCGTAATTCACGAGGTATCATCACTTCCAATTCAACATCCACCATAACCCTTTTACCAAGAAAAAAAAAAATTTCCACCACAACCAATTGCCACCCTATCTTAGTCATATTCACAATTCACCAGCTCCTAGCACTGCTCATAATATATCATTTTGGTGTAGTGCACTCTGCACTCAGATCTCTTGATTGAGTTTTTAGTTGGAACTGAAAAAAATAAAAAAAAATACTAAACTGTTTCTCTTTGGGTTTCGATTTCAGATTCATTGATTTTCAATGGAAGCTGTACCATCAAGTATTGCGGGCGCAATGCTCTCCTCTCTGTTTGACTATATATTTGAAAGATTATTTGCCTCCTCAGAGTTTCTCAACTTTGTCCGGCAAGAGCAAGTTTTGTCCCAACTCAACAAGTGGCAGAACCTGTTACCACAGTTCAGATCCATTCTCGATGGCGCAGAAGATAAGCAAACGGTCAGTCCAGCGGTGAAGCTCTGGCTTAGCGATTTACAAGACATAGTGTATGATGCTGAGGATATCACTGATGAAATTGCCACCGAGGCCCTGCGCCGAAGAATACTGGGGGTGACTCAGATGACGAGCACCGGCAGTAAGGTATGCCGATTTGTCCCAAATTGTGTCACCGGTCTGAATTTAAGTGTTGTTAAGTTTAGTGCACGGATGGGTTCTAAAATGGAAGATATCACTGTTAGATTTGAAGGTATGGTTGAGCGGATGAATGTTTTGAATTTGTTGGGGAGGAGTGATGAAGGGAGATTGGAGAGAATAAGGGATGGGCTGCGGTCGACGAGTTCTCTTGTTGATGAATCTCAGGTTTATGGCCGGGAAATGGATAAACATGAGATTATTCAACGGTTGATGAATGTTGAAATTGGTGAAATTGGTGTGGTTTGTGTTGTGGGAATGGGGGGAGTGGGTAAAACCACGCTTGCTCAGTTTGTATACAATGATGAGAAAGTTGAAAACTTGTTTGAATTGAGGGTTTGGGTTTGTGTCTCTGAGGACTTTGATGTTGTTAGGCTGACTGAGATTCTATTGCAGTCTGTCACTAAGGGGAGTTGCCATTCCAAGGGCGACCTAAATTCACTTCAACTGAGGCTAAGGGAGGAGCTTTCTAGAAAGAAGTTTTTGATTGTTTTAGATGATGTTTGGAATGAGAACTATAAAAGGTGGGATGTTCTACGTAGACCCTTCTTGGCGGGAACAGCTGGTAGCAAGGTACTTGTAACGACTCGAAGTGAAAGGGTTGCATCTATCATGACAACATGTGAGGTATACCATTTGCAGGCATTGTCTGATGATGCTTGCATGTCACTGTTTGCCACACATGCTCTTCGAGCTAGTAATTTTGATGGACAAGCAAATCTAAAAGGAATTGGTGGGGAGATAGTGAAGAAGTGCAAAGGATTACCATTGGCAACCAAGACACTAGGTGGGCTCCTGCGTGGTAAAGTAAATTATGATGAGTGGGAAGATATGCTAAGGAGCAAAATACGGGACATACCAGAAGAAAGAGGTGGCATCATTCCTGATTTGAAGTTGAGTTACCATCATCTTCCTTCCCATTTGAAGCGATGCTTTGCCTATTGTGCAATTTTTCCAAAAGACTATGAATTTGACAAGAATGAGCTGGTTCTACTATGGATGGCCGAGGGTTTGATACAAGAAGCCAAGGGAGAAAAGCAAGCGTGGGACCTAGGTCTTGCATATTTCCATGATTTGCTTTCAAGGTCTTTTTTCCAACGGTCAAATAGCAACGAAACATTGTTTGTTATGCATGACCTTATAAATGATCTAGCTCAATCTATTGCTGGAGAAATATGCTTTCATTTTGAGAATAACTGTGGAGATAAACTGGCTGGAAGTATTGAAAAGCTTCGTCATTTGTCATTCACTCGCCGCCAATATGACATTTTCAAAAGATTTGAAGTATTTGAACCAGCGAAGTCTTTACGAACTTTCATAGCATTACCAATTGATACATCATCTTCAAAAACAGCATGCTGTTACTTGAGCAAGGATGTGTTGCAGGAATTGGTGGCAAAATTAAGATACTTAAGAGTGCTATGTTTGAGTGGCTACGACATTGGCGAACTACCATATTCTATTGGTCATTTGGAGCAATTGAGGTACCTTAATTTGTCATACAGCACAATTAAACAGTTACCAGAATCTGTAGGTTCCTTACTCAACTTACAAACATTTTTATTGCGTGGCTGCAAGGAGCTTACTAAATTGCCACAAAGTATTGAAAATCTGATTAACCTTCTTGTTCTTGATCTTACTGATACTGAGAAATTAGTGGAGATGCCACTACGGATTGGTAATTTGAAAAACCTTCAAATTTTGTCCAAATTCATTGTGGGAAAGGACAATCAGTTTGGCATTAAAGAATTGAAGGACTTGATGCATCTAAAAGGGGAGTTTTGCATTATGGGGTTGGAAAATGTGGTGAATGTTCGAGATGCTAGGCTTGCTAATCTAGTGGATAAGCAGTGTCTTGATGCCTTAGATTTGAAATGGAGTGAGTTCTTTGATTACCAAAACGAAGAAGATGAAATGCATGTTCTGGATATGCTACAGCCTCATAAAAATTTGAAAGAACTTAGAATTTCGTTTTATGGTGGTAAAAGATTTCCACATTGGTTAGGAGATCCCTCATTCACTAATGTTGTGGAAGTAAAACTCCATAATTGTAGTGTAAGCATGTCACTTCCATCACTTGGAAAACTGCCATCATTGAGGACGGTGTCCATCCAAGGCATGAACAGAGTCAAAAAGGTGGGTTTTGAGTTCTATGGAGATGATTTTCTGTCTACTAAGTGGTTTCCATCCTTAGAAGTTCTCTGCTTTCAGAATATGTTAGAATGGGAATGCTGGTCTTCTCCTCAAGAGACTAATGTGGATTTGGATGATGGATTTCCATCTCTTTGTGAGCTTGTAATTCAAAATTGTCCAAAACTGATTGGAAACCTACCAAGCTGCTTTCCTTCCCTTGTGAAATTTATCATTAGTCATTGCCCAAAATTGGGGCATTCACTTACAAGCCTGCCCTCCCTTTGTGAACTAAAAATTGAAGATTGCAACAAAGTAAGGCTGGAAAATATTGTTGACCTTACTTCCCTAACCACATTGAAGATTCAGGGCATAAGGGACCTTTCATGTCTGCCACAAGAGATGCTAGAGACTCTAGGTGCACTTCAAATCCTAGAGATTTCAAATTGCACTGAGCTGATATATTTGTGGCAGAGGGGCTTTGAGCTGAAAAACATTGCTTCTCTCGAGCATCTGGAAATTAAAGGCTGCTCCAAATTTGTGTCTCTAGTAGAAAATGAGCAAGGTCTTCCTTGTGGTGTGGAAAATGTGGAATTGATGAACAGTGGCAACTTGGAGAAACTATGTCTCAAAAGCTTGCAAATTGAATCATGCCCAAAATTTGTATCCTTTCCTGAGATAGGTTGCTTGTCCACTCTTAGACGTATTAAGCTCAAAGATTGTGCAGCTCTTATAACCTTGCCTAATTGGACAGCAATGCCTAACTACAGGACTACTGACTATCTTCTTCAAGTCTTGGAGATTGAAGAATGTCCTTCCCTCACATCCTTTCCAACAGGCATCTTGCCTACCAAGTTGCAAAGGTTGAAAATCCGAGGTTGTAGAGATCTGCAGTCTTTACCTGGAGGAATCATGCAAAATGATGACAGCACAAACGTGTCTCATCTTGAGAGCTTGGAGATTGATGATTGCCCCTCTCTAACTTGCTTTCCCAAAGGCAGATTACCATTTAGTCTTAAAACACTAAAGATTTCAGATTGCTCAAAGCTGGAGCCACTTTCAGAGCAGCTGTTACAGAACAATGCATCACTCGAATACATCCGTATGCGGAATTGTGCTACTCTTAAATATTTGCCTGAATGCCTACATTGCCTCGCACATCTGACTGAGTTAACTATAAGTAGCTGTCCAGCTTTAATCTCCTTCCCAGTGATAGGCCTCCCCCCTAACTTGAATACGCTAGAAATCGACAACTGTGTCAATCTTAAGTCTCTGCCAGAGAGGATGAAAAATCTTGCTTCTCTTCAATATTTAACAGTTTGTGACTGTCCACGTCTTATGATCTTTCCTATAGGTGATTTGCCTCCACAATTATTGTTACTTAAGATCTGGGATTGTATAAATCTGAAGGAGCCAATGTCAGAATGGAACTTGGAATCTCTAACCTCTCTTAAAGAGCTCAACATTGCTGGTGCCCCTAATATAACTTCTTTCCCGGATGAAAATTGTTTGCTTCCTACGAGCCTCAGCTTGATTTTCATTGCAAGACTCAACAATCTGGAATCTCTATCCTCAGCACTGCAAAACCTGACCTCACTCGAAGAACTAGAAGTTGTTGACTGTCCAAAGTTGAGACACTTGCCAAGGGAAGGCCTGCCTGCAACACTTGGAAGACTTTGTATCAGAAACTGCAAACATTTAAAACAAAAATGCTTGAAGAAGACAGGAGATTACTCGACGAGGGTAGCCCACATTCCCAACGTGGAGATAGAATGGTAATCTCCCCATGTTCTCAGTTATGTTTAGATCAAGTTTTGTTACACTACTTTCTTTCGTAGACTTTTGCCATACAACTGCATGATTCTTCTCGTAATAACCTTTTCACTGCAATTTCAGATTAAATTCAACAAGGGACAGCAGATGTTCAATAAACTTTTTGCAAGATGTTTTTGGGGTAATGTATTATGATTGCTTTTTTCCATTTGTTATGAATGTATCTTAACCATAGGTTAGGTTGCTGCCAGAGATTTCTTATATTTTCAACTTGTGCAGATTTCACATTTTCAGCATACGGATGGAAGGAATATCAGTGATGCCCAAATACATTTGTTCAAGATAGAGCTACAGCCTACAAGATTGGAAGAATATATACAGAGAATGATAATCCACGATCATTACCTCTAATGGTCATGTCATGGGGACCTTCTTTCTCATAATTTTATGCTTACATTAATCAAAGTCAACCTCAAAAGAACTTGGAATAAAGAAGTCTACTGTTTGATACATCCTGAATTCTGTTCTTGGTTATGAGCTCTGTAAACTCTATTTATTTCGTTTCCAGGCAAATAGATTTGAATTTCTTGTTGCTTTCTTTACAGATTTTGAGATCAATCATGGACTATATATATAATTTAAAATTTTCAACTAGAATTATCTCTACTTCTCAGTTGAGAAATTATGTAGAAAATCAATCATCAAGACAGCAACGTTAGATGGTACAACAGAACCCAAAACCTTAGTGGCCCAAAGGAGTTATATATCGGGTTATATCTTAGCTGGGCTTGCATTGGGTAACCTGATTGTAGTAAAATGTTTTAACGAATAGCAGATAGCCCAACCCCCAAGATGTTTGCGTTAAACAGACGCAAACAGATCCGATTGGCTTCTACAATATTTGGGCCGTGGGCCTAATTATAGACCTTAAAAACACTATTGCCAGAGCAATCTTCGGCTATTTCCAGTTTTCCGCCGACCTGGTTTGTTGATGCGAGCATCACGCGTTGCGCAACTCGAGGATGTTGGAGCTTACAACAGTTTTTTTTTTTTTTGGTAAAATTACAGAAGTAATTTATTTAAAAAATAAGTTTTTTTCTCATTGTCATTAATCTAAAATTTTGTTAAATGAAAATTTAAAAACTAACTTCTAAAAGTGATTTTTAATTAAATTTTAAAAAAGTTTAAAATGTATAATTTTCTCAAAAATTACTTAAAAATCACTTTGAAAAAAAAATTAATTTTTAAATTTTTTCTGTAACAAATTTTTAAATATGTGATATTTTTAAGCAACCTACTTTTTAAACTCTACGAAACACCCTCAATTGGTAGAACTTATAAAACAACTTGTTTGAAAGAAATTTCTTTATTCATAAATTTAAAAATTTGTTGGGGGAAGTTTAAAAATTAACTTTTAAGTAATTTTATAAAAATTACACATTATTTTCCAAATTCATTAAAAATTAATTTTTAAAATTTTCACCAACAAAATTATAAATTTGTGAAAGAACTTTTTTAAAATTTTCAAACACCCTCCCTATTATTTGCTACTCTCTTTTTGAAAATTGTGAACTCATCCATTGGGAAAATTTAGATTTTCAAAAAAATAAAATAAAAGGTAAAGTTATAGAATTATGTTTTATCATTTAAATTATAAAATATGAATTATTGAATATGAGAAGGGCCTTTAATATTAATAGACTCAACCATCATTTAATAATTAATATTGTACAGTCTAATACAGTTTAAACTGCACAACACTTTTTATATATTAAGATCAATTGTTTATATAGTATAATCCCTACATGTTAGCATATATATATTTCTCCTGAACATATAATAACATTATTGATATAGATAATAAATTAACTACTATAAATAAGAATTTTGTTCAATAGATAAAGAATATATTAATATATTCAAGAATTAAATCAACTTGTAAATATATGTACCCAAAAAAAAAAAAAAATCAACCTGTGAATTTATGTATTCATTGAGAGACCAAATGGTAAAGCAAAACGTTCAAGATTTTGCATTCACGCACGCTGGTCACTCCACCTTTAATATTGATTTGTTAAAACATTTGAACACATGATTTTGAACCCTAATTAAGTTCATATTATGAAGAAAAAAGGCAAAGGAAAAACAACATTAATTGTTGAGTACATCTTGCTACTGTTTCAATTCCTTTTCTCTCCACATGCATGCACATTGTACACTAGTCTCATGCATCTTCAAGAGATGATTACACAAATATGCGAAAGAGGACTTGCTAAAATCATACATACAAATTAATTAAGATGTCGATCACTAGTTAATACCAGAGCACTATATTCATTACAATATATAATATGTTCTAATTTGGCTCTCCTTAATATATATATATATATATATATATGATGCTACGTGCAGCTAGCTAGCTAGAAAGCAGTAAAGCCTTCGTGTTCAGATGAATTTGAGTCATCACAAGGAGAGTGGTTGTGTCTACCTTCGTAAGTTGTTATCACCATTCGACAGTCCTCCGACAGACGTTCCACTCTCTTCTTCACTCGACAATTACTATGTGTGCAACGGTAATAACTTCTGCCAAGTAATCCATGAAACAAATGTTGAGAACATATATATATATATTTAGAATTTTATTGTTAGCTAGACATAATTAGACGTACAGCTGCAAAATGCAAGGGAAAAACAGCATATATATCAGATTCAGGAGGGTGCCAATTTAGGGTGTGCCAACATTGCAAAACAAAAGGGTTTTTTAGATCTAAACAGATATATAAAACAAGCTGATTCATATATAACAGTATATAGCACTTCCTTTCCCATTTTTCTTTCCTGAAAATGATTACATAAGTAAATATTCCTGAGAAAAATGAAAAAAGAAAAAAAAAGAAACCCTCACATAGCATGACTTCCTTGTACTTGTTAACTTTATTACTGATATCATTATATTCTCTTGTACTCACTAGAACATAGAAGTCATCGATGCCGGCCTCCTCACATCTTAATTAATATCTGCCTTCCTAGTTATTTTATGCAGATCATAATTAACAAGTTAAAGATGTTGTAAACAAAACTACTTAATTAACTAAAATTGATGATTCAGAGAAAGAGAGAAAATTTATATATGCATATAGAGTTGAAATAAAGGCTATATGTATTTTCTAATTAATAATCATGCCTGAGTTATAAATATAACTTATATAAATACCTTGGATGAAGGCTATTTTTTACCACCTTCTGTCCATATTTTCTCCATTTGTAACCATCATCTAGCACATCCACATCACTCCTTGTTTGGAAACAAAACCTTGGTTCTCTAAGCTTTCTCCTCACCTTCATTTTGCTCTTCTCCGATGCCGAGCTCCTCCACCTGCATGCACCAAGACCCCAAACTTTATTAATCTTTATAATGGAAGAAAAATGTTGATTTAGTCATAAATAGTCTTGATGGACATATACATAGATATAATGTGTCAAGACTAATTCCATTAATTGGTCAAGTACTTAATTAATTACTTCTTCATATGGTTTCCTAGTTTGAAATTTTTGAACCAACATCTAGCTAGATTCCATGTACACATAATATGGCTAGATCTTCTAATTAAAAGAATATCACCTAGGGTATATATGTACCATGAGCTAGCTAGCTAGCATGCATGAAAGTTTTTGTATGATGGATGTGCATCTTACGAGAGAGAGAGAGATAGACAGACAGAAAGATCATGGTTACCATGAATTACTTCCATCGTTAGCATTCCCAGTGCAATTCTCCTCATTAACAGCTTTCGGATCTAATGTTCCCACCTGAAAATTAATATATAAATGATGACTTACTAGGTAATCCTGGAGATATATAATATAATGATAAAATCTTGAATTTTTTTTTATATTACCTGTTCGTTATGACTGAACCCTATGGGCGTGGTGTTGGTGACTGCAGCGGCGGTGCTGTTTAGAGGGAGAGAAATTTGAGAAGCAGCTGCCTGTGAAGCGGCCAAGAAACTCACCACCTGGTTTTCTTCGAACTGGACAAAACCCATTTCGTTGATTCCCTGTGGCGTCGAGAAGGAAACCTGAAGCTCGTAATTTTGAACCCCTGATCTTCCTCCTTCCATTTTCTTTAATTAGTATACCCAAACAAAGCTCTCTCTCTCCCCTTCTGCTTTTATATGTATCACAAAATAGGAACCACAGCTGAGTGGAAAATAGCTGATTCGTGATACACACTGCAGGTAGAATAGAAATTATAAATCAAGTCAACTAGTGGAGGAAAAAGAAATTTAAGGAGGTGATGATTCCTGGAAATTAACAAGTGTGTTTCCTTTCCATCTTCTTGTGGAGAGCAGAAGTCTTGCACGAAGGTGCACTGCTCCTCTCTACGGCGGAGCATCAAAGAATTATTTAAGGGTGATTTGGGCTTTTTGTACTTTTTTGTGACAAAAAATTTATGATATTGGAATATTTTATTTATCCATAAATAGTTAATGAGAGTTTTTTTTTTTGAACAAATTTCACTAAAACGGTTTGGTGGCACGTTGGGGTTGAGGTTGGTAGGATGTTCATTAGATCTGAAAATTGAATGCTCAATTATTAATATTTAACAATATTAACTTACTAACCATTATTTTTATAAAAAAATAATAAGAACTTTTTCTTTCTTTTAAATTAATGCCCGTTTTCGTTAAATAAAAATGTATTAAAAAAATAAGTTTTTGATACTGAATATTATCTTTTTATTTAATGATTTTGTCAAATATTTTTAACTATTTTTATATATCTTACAAGTTTTAACAATGTATTTTTAGAATGTCATTAATTAATTAGGTCCATATTTTAAGATTTGGTTTGTTAAAATTTTAATTAATACGATGTAATTAAAGAGAAAACATTAAAAAATGTGATATGATGATACTAACTAACAAATTAGATATATCTCCTACGATGTCTTAGTAGTAAAAGTTTTAATTAAGATTAAAAAACTATTTCTTTTATATGTTCAATTATAAAATATATATGATAAAAAACAAAATTAACAAAGATACATTTTCAATAAAATGCACTTTTAAAAAGTTATTTCAATAAACTCTAAATTATTGTGAACCTACTAATTGTTTTGTTTTGCAATAGGCCTTATAGCTTTGGAAAAAGTTCGTGTAGTTGGTTTCACATTTTGATGGAAAAAGTGGTCTCAAACCAAGAATTTAATTATCAATTTAATAAATTAATTACCTATAATGTGACAGAGCTAGTCTTGAGGGCAATGAGTGGTGGGGTAGATGGATGAAAACTTCCATCCATGTCAAAATGAAAAGTTGAAAGATGGAAAGGGAGGGAGAAAGAGCATCTGCCCTCTCAAATCCTGCCAAATCAAATTCCAATAGATACACAGAGATTGCAGGCATAATATGTCCACTCAGACCACTCCTTACTGCAAAAGAGAACAAGAACTATCATAACTCCTCCTTCCTCTCCCTCTCCCTCCCCTCCCCAACCCAACCAAAACAGAAAACAACACACTTCCTCTCTATGCATTTTCCACTCAAACTCTTATTCTCTTTCCCTTGAAAAGACCCTCCCAACTCCCTCCACAATACCGACAACACCTCCAAAGTCTCTCTCCATTAATTAATTCCTTCCAGAACCAGAAAGCTGCTTCTTCACCAAAAAGACAGACAGTATGTATATTTTAACCCAACCAATATATACATACAGCCCAAGTGCTGAGCTTAAGAAATTTGATCTTTATTACATACTACTTTCCAATCCAAGATCAAAAAGAGCTAATTAATTAGTACTGCATGTGGTTTTAAGGAAAGTTTGTTGTATATATCATTTTTCCAACCAAAAAAAAAAAGAAAGAAAGTTGTTGCTGAAATCATCATTGCTCTTTAGTTTAGTTTCAGTTCAGTCCATGGGAATATATGTATATAACTGATCTAACTAATTATTAATCATCTTAATTTTCATTCTTGGCAGTTCTAGATCTCTTTCTCTGTTTGAAGGTAACATGATTAATTAATTATACTCAAAACATATTAAAGTCTTGAAATCTTATTAAATTTATATATTGGAAAACTTTAGTTTGGTCGGTTCGGTTATACCGTAACTTTTCCTTCATTTTTCTCCTAAGAGGATATTTTTTAGTTTCTTTATATAGATAAAGAGGGCCTTAGCTGCCTGCAACTGCAAAGTTGGAAGAATTGGAGGAAAAGGATGTGACAAAGTTAAAATGAATGATTTTATTTTCATCTGTCACGGTTTGACCCCGCATCAGTTGAGTTCAGTTGAGTTCAGTCCCGTTCTGATAACACTCTCGGGACTGTTTGGTTGGCATTTTCCAGGCTCCAGGCAGTGGAAACAGGCCCTCATGCTACAGTGGCGGAAGTAGTGGTGAACCTGTGCTAATGATGGTAGTGCAACAGTGGAAGTACGAACCGAACGACCATGAGTTGTTGTTGTTATTGTTGTTGGTGCGTCAAAAAAGCAAAAATTATCATATTGTTTAATTGTCTAATATGTGTAAAAATATTCTACGAATCTGCAGGTGATGCAGGTTAAAATAGAGAAAGAAATTAAAGAAACACTGGACAAGATAAAAGAGGAAGGAGATTTACAACTGTTTGTAATGGGGAAGGCTCCTGTACAAAGATTGGACAAAAATAAATAATCATTGTGATTGCAGAATGGACCTGCACTGTCTTGTTAAACGATAAACATCAAAATGTTCGAACGCAGATTTTTTGTCAAGTGGCTAAATCTAGGACTTGAATTTCAAATTCTTGTTCCTTCCTCAGAAAGAAAGAAAACCTTAAGACATTTTTAGTTATTAAAAAGGAAGAAAAAAAAAAAAAGGTAGAAACAGAGAGAGAGAGAAAGAAAGCTTACCAACAGGATTCAAGTTCCCGACATGTCTCTATGATTTCAAGATTGAAGATTCAAAAGAGTCATAAGCAAACCTCCTTCCAAAGAGATTACAATTTGAAGCAATAAGAGAGGGTAGCTAAAGGCGGTATATGCTGAATTCCATGCAATAATCATGGCATTTCAATCAGTTTCTAAAGTCTTCTTATACTTCATGATGGTAGAGTGAGGCACCAGATATTTGGTGGGTCCTATCTATGTCTCACAGATTGTCCATTTCCTTCTCATCCATTTTGTTTTCTCATAGTAATCTGCATTCAAGTTACAATCTTTAAAAGTGTATGGTTTGTTGGCCAAAAACAATTAAAAAAACACCCACTTTGGAAGGGTATGCCAGTATATGCCTCCCCTCCTGCTGGTGAAACTTAACAATCCTCACCAAACCCTTGCAATAAACTGACCTTTCATTATCAAGAATTCAAGAACAAAGAACTTGATATAATTATTGCTATCATGACATCCTCAATCAGAATATTTGAAATTTTACAATTAATGGATGTTTGCCTTGTGCTCGTGACTCCTACCCCTGGCTGAGTCGCTGTACTTACAATCCATAGGGAATCCAACAATATCATGTTTCCTGTGTGAATATTGGAACAGGGTATTCCGGAAGGTTTATACTTTATTCGGGAAGTGGATCAGACCACCTTCTCTTTAGTTCAGATTTCCATCGAACATCTTTGAGCTTCCCATCAGTGCCATAATCCCTCTCCATAACAAGGTTGATTCCCTCATCTGAATACCATCCGACTCCAATGGTAAGAACACCATCCTTGTTAACATCAACATAACCTGTTACTCCACCTGGCAGCCACAGGACAGTAACATCTTGCATGTCTATCATCTCTTCCTCTCCAAAGTAGACTGAGTTCTCGGGCAAGCTCCTCTTCTTTAAGGTTTCTGTGCAAAGGTATACGTAGGGGGATGCATTGCTCTCCCCAGTCATTGTTTCCTCTTCACCATACACTGGTGTGGCACTAACCTCAAACACCTTCCATGACCCAGTAAGCTCTGATGGCAGGGTTCGTTTCCCTTGAGAAAATGGCTTCAAATCAAACTCCGTATCACTGTTCATAATATATCCAGCACAATCAGTTTCACAACAAGCGTCATATGCCACAAACGATAATGATGCCAAAAGCAAGCCCTAAATGTCTTGCAGTGTTCATTTCCAGAAAACCATTAGTTGGGGAGCTTGGTTTACTTTGACCACACATACACAAGGTACTCTCCATGCCTAGATTAACTGCAGTAAATAACTATGTTTCATGAAGCTTTTATAGAGTGACTGGCGATTGTGGTTTGTGGAGCAGTCCAGCTTTATTTATGACTTTAATGCATTCAATATGACTTCTGTGAGAACACAAGTCTATCAAACATAATTTTACAAACCCTAGAATCATGAAAAGAAGCTTAATTCAGCAAAAGTTGCTACTAAATTTTAATTATACTTCATGGCTGATTAAATAAAAAAAATTTGGTTTTTATAATTACCAACAAAAAAAAATTCCAGTATTCACTTTGCAGTATAAAAGTTACAATAAGAACCGCATTAGACACCAAACACACCAAAAAAAAAAAAAAATCAATCAATCAATCTCATGCTTGGACAAGGGAAGATAATTCGAATAATGGTCTTGTAGATGACAAGACTACACAGAACAGAAGCACGAGGATACCTTAGATCACCAATATTGGCAGGACTCACCCACTGTTCTTCATAAACAGCAACTCTCATTATCTGTATGTCTGAACCTCCATTACTAAATTCTATTGTGTGGACAATGCGGAGTCTTTTGTGGCAACCTTTAACCAAACACTAAACAGGAAAGAAGAAAAAAAAAAAATTCAATCCTTCAGTCCCCCTAGAAGTAGAACTTTCAGCCAATAGACACAATCTAGTTACCAGTAAAGAGCAAGTAAATGCCAAGAACAATGACTTCGATTTTATTAAAATGCTAATAAAAATGGGATAATGGAGGACTATAAACTTACCTGCTCAAACTTGAAAGTTGGAGAAAGATAATATTTAGAATCATGATCGTCACCAACTGGAATATTGACAGGTCCCCTAGAATAAGATCCATCCTGCAAGTCAACAAACTAGAATGTAAAATTGCTGACCCCAGTAATCAAGAACATGAAAGATAAGTGTAGTTAACAAATTACATGAGTTTATCATTTATGCAGATCTTCTTCAAAGAAACACTAATCTTATCTCTTTCCTTAGTGATCTAATACCTAGAGGAACCAGTGGATGACATGCCACGAGCAGTACGTTAGTCAGCAAAGCGATAGTCAAACAATGTGCTCATACTCTCCCCTTGTTTGAAGAATTTAGTATACGAATAGCAATCTAAAAAATCACAAGAGAAAGGATGAATAAACCATACCTCAAAGAAAACAAGACCTGGTTCATTACCCATATCATCTTCTTCCATTATATCACTTTTTGAAAGGTCAAAAGATTCAAATTTAGGCAAAATATGGCCAGTCCCAATTTCTCCACCTGGCTCATTTAAGGGTAAAGATGCATTCTTATCTTTGGATACTTCCTTGCTTCTACTGCCTCCAATATGATGTGGCACCTCACCATAAGGATTCAAGGTCACCCAGTTTATCTTTCTATGGATTTGAGATGTACCCCCAGAAGATGGAACCACTTCAATGTGAGAAAGGGTGTAGCAGTCGTACAGGTTTTCACTCTTACTTCCAATTTCAATTGGCTCCATTTCAGCAGTTGCAGGTGAAAACACTGCTCCAACCCCTTTCCATATTCCACTGACACTACTAGCAAATGTATTCCACACTGGTCTTATTACAGGTTCCTGGAAACGAACACCATAAATAAATAAAGGGACCATTCTTGTTGAATCAAAGTTCAAAAAACACCCAAAAGAAAAAGCACCCCCTTGATTTGCACATGAAAGCAACAGATTCTAACAAAAGCCAACAGGAGAACGCTCTTCTCAATATATTAACAGACAACATTCATCAAAAAACCATCTTTCTTCAGATTTTTTTTTATTAAGAAACTATAACAGACCCAAACATTTAAGACATAATTCACCCTAATCAAAATTCGTAAACACAGTTTTCAGCAGCAGTAGCAAGCACAACCCCAAAAAAATTCAAAATAAAGCCAACTGGAAAGTACCTGAGTTTGGAGAACAGTCTCAACTTCCATCAACATAGCACCCGAGACCAAAACCTTCCCATCCCTGCTCCTCTTCCCCCTGGCCACTCTCCTCCCTTTCCTTCTCCTCTGCTCGGCCCTTTCCCTCTCTTTTTCCTTCTCAGCAATCTCATTGTCAATGCTCCAGACATTTTCCTTCTTCCCCTTCAACGTGACCTTCCCTTTAGACCTCGCCTTGTGGGGGCCGTTGTTGGGTTTGTTTTGGCTTGGAATTACGAATTTTTTATTAGAAATCTCCAGTTTAAGGAAGTTGGGAGCCATTGGAAGAGAAAAGAAAGCATTTTGAGATTGGGATTGATGAAGCTGAAACCCTACATGGTAGCTTTTGCAGAGGGGTGTACCTGCTGACTGCATAGCTATTTTACCAAAAGAGAATATAGGCCGAAGACGAAGATCGCAAAAACCGAAAGGAAAAGGACAAAGGAGGGAATGATAATTACGGCTACGCGGGCCCGTTCAGGAGGGTGCGTATTGGCCTGGTCCAGAATCCACGATATTTATATGGGCCTAAACTGATAAAGCCTCTTAAATAACGTTACTATGAATTTCCCGAGGCCCATGTCATTTACTAATGCGGGCTGGATTTATAGTCATCAAAACTAAGGGCCGTAGCCGTCTACCTTCTTTTATTCCACTCTTAAAATGCCGAATGATAATTAAAAGTAAAAATAAAATATTTTAAATTTGAGTTACAAATATACGTTGTGAGATTAGTATAAAAAAAATAAAATACTCAAATCTACCTTCAAAATATAGTGGTAGAGATGGACTCACCCTCAAATAAAAAACAAAAACAAATTCACCCATAAAGTTTTCGATTTGGACAAATTACTTCAAATTTAACGTGTGACATCATCTAATATCAGTAATCTGTTAATTCGTTAACGAATTGCTGGCATTAAATGACGTCAAATTAACAAATTACTGATGTTAGAGAACATTACATATTAAATTTAGGATGATTTGTTCAAGTTAAAAATTTTATAAGTGGATTTGTCCTCGTTTTTTATTTAAGGAGTGGATTTATCTCTACTATTATACTTTGGGAGTGAATTTGAGTATTCTTTGATAGTAAATTTGAGTATTCTGTCTATAAAAAAAAAAATTATCGTTGAATAGCCAACAAAATGTGTTGCCCTTGCATTATCCCAAAATGGAAAGGGATGTGTCAGTTCCTCCTGAACATCATTAGATTAACAAGATAAAATAAAATTACTAGAAATAAAAATGTTCGAACAGTTGGGAGGCATGTTAAGGAAGGCTCATTAAAAATGACCAAATCTGAACTAGATCACGAGGTTTGTGTGGATCAATGTTTCGTTTTCATTCACGTCCACCGTTGTTGTTTAAGTTGTAACCAAAAATATATTATCTTATACAATGCACAAGTACCAATAACTAATGTCTGATTTTCGTGCCATCTTGGACAATCAAAACCAAGACATCCACGGAATATGACCCAACCACCCTCATATAATATTTAATCATCTAACCAAGATCCAATTCTCCTACCCCTAAACCTTAATATTCTCTCTTTTTGTTCGTTGATGATTGAAATTTGAACAATGCAACATTCAAAATTAAGGAAAGATGCCAATAACTTAAATAATTTAATAGTTATTTTCTTTTACTGAAAATAAGATATCTTGAATTCGAATTATATTATATGTGAGTGAGGTAAAATAAGTAATGAAAAATGGTTGTTTTCGATTATACAATCAAGATAAAAAAAATTTGGGAAAGATTTCTATACTATCAATAATTAATTATAATTTGTATTAATGATTTATTGATTCGAGTAAAATAAGTTTGATTCTCCTTAAGTTTGATTCTCCTTAAAAGAATGTTTGGAATTCAAATTTTATAAATAAAGAAACAGATGTCAAGAAAGTTTTTTCTATTTATGATATTCAACTTGACTCGATTATAAATTAGTTGAGATCTAATTAATATGATTTTTGAATGCTAGAATTAATAGTGTAAAAAATGATTAATTATAATTTTGTCTACCTTAATTGATAAGTTAGCATACCTTAACATCAATGATAAAGAAGGGGTTCCATTTTTTTGATGTTGGAAAACAGACTTTTTTAAGCACAACTGTGGAAGGGCGCCTAATTGATTGTAGATAAACCTTTCTATCTTTTGCGCTGTGAGGACATCCATTTTCCCAAATTTCCCTTCGTGGACCACGTATCTTTCCATTCAACAACCTTTGTTGTCCACCCAAAACCTCACCCATCACAGTGGCATGCTTAGTTGGAAAGTTTAATAATACACTCCCACAATAATGGTAGCTAGCTTTACCCAACAGTGTGTTCTAAGTCTATCCATATATATATATATATAGTTAGTTATTATATTGCATAAATTATTGACAACTTCACATGTTATTAAAATAAAATTATATATTATTTTTAAAATTTTTTAATAATTTGATAGAAAAAATGATCATTTCTTATTTATGTATTGACTTATTATATCACACGTAGAATATATAACATGCAATTGTGTTTTAGACTTTTTCTTGAATCAGATTCTATCCATTTACTCACTCTTCAAGATGACCCATTTTATGGTTGGGCAAAGACATGGAAATTTTCGTGCAAAGGTCGACGCTCCGGACAAACCGGCGTAAAGATAAAGGAGTAAAGCCGTAAAGGGGCATGACACGAGTCACGACTCTGATTGGAGACCCATGCACCACACCGTGCGTGTGGACCATGACCTCCTCTCACAGTTGGTAAAAATTTATTTTTAATTTTTAATTTTATTAAATTTAAAAGTTTTAATTTTTTATTTTATATTATAATATTTTTAACCTCTTATCTTATTAAATTTATAGATTTTAACCTCTCATTTATTAAATTTGAAGGAAATAATTCTCATTTTGTAACATTTTATTAGATCTGTTAGTTAATTGTTAA